>BQNB010009332.1:0-87109 GCA_026074375.1 Tanacetum coccineum | reverse complement strand
TCCAAAACCAAAACCAATCCAACTCTAATTAAACCAAATCAACCTACAACTAATCTTGATATATATATTCAAACTATCAAACACACTTGGTGTGTCTCCCCTTTGGTTCGAACCCACGATCGAACTCAAATACCTTCTTTACATATTTTTATCAACCAAATACTTCCACTAAACCTTCCTATATCATTTCCCCACTAGTCTCATACCCCTTAATTAAATTAAAACCCACTAATCCTAACAAAATTCAACCATGCATAAACCTTAATGCATGTCCATTTTTCTTGCATTGATGATCTTATATGTGCCTTCTAAACAATATTGGATGACTAGAAAAATCAAAACACCAAAGGGGTTGGTGTTTGTGTTTCGTTCGAACTCAAAAAGAAAGAAGGGAAGGAAAACAATGTTCCAACTTGGTTCTTGATTAGTCCAAACTATTTTTGAGTGATGTTTGAATGGGTTTTAATGATCAAAACTTGAAAAATGAATTTGTGTTTGTATGTGTAATAGTGGCCGGTTAGCGGAGAGCCAAGGAAGAAGAAAACAAAAATACTTTGAGCTATGTATCTTTACTTGTGAAGTGAACTAGTTTATATCTTAGAAGTAAGAC
Source organism: Tanacetum coccineum (assembly GCA_026074375.1). Classification (NCBI taxonomy): domain Eukaryota; kingdom Viridiplantae; phylum Streptophyta; class Magnoliopsida; order Asterales; family Asteraceae; genus Tanacetum; species Tanacetum coccineum. The sequence goes on along the minus strand of BQNB010009332.1, from coordinate 86,499 downwards.
ATAATCATTATATTACATGAGAACTAAGAAAAAAAAATGGTTTGTGTTTGTGGGTAAACATAGCCGGCGGCTATGAGCTAGAAGCATGCATGTATAAATTTTTTTTGTAAACTTTTATTACTTGTATTTCTTTTGTTAATTCACAAATGTAACTTGTACACAAATTAAGATAGTAAATGTTAAACGCGAGTTAGGCCAAGGTTAAGGAACAAAGACGACAAGGTTCGCAAAATAATAATTTATGACCGTAAAAATAATAACGAAACGCGTCGTTGATTTTTACGATGCTTACAAGGATTAGCGAACGCGCGGTCAAACGGTGACTCGTGAAACGTCCAAAAATAAAAATTTCAAATTTTCGTTCGTAATAAAATACGAAAATAACTATTTACGACAAATAAAATTTAAATGTCGGCGTTCGTTCACACGAATTTATAAAATAATAATTATCACGTCGGGTTCGTGATCGTCATACGCGTCGTGAAACTCGGGTTGTTACAATCCTCTACCTACAAAGCATACGACGGAGGTAATGTTGTTTTTGGAAGTAACCTAAAATGAAAAATCATAGGCAAAGGTACAATTTCTAATGACTCTCTCACTATATCTAATGTGGAACACATAGATAACTTAGCTTTTAACTTACTTAGTGTCGATCAAATTTGTGACAATAAGTGTCAAGTCTTATTCACGAAATAAGGTAGTGAAATAATTAAAGATGGTAAAACCATAGGAAACGGGATTAGGAAAAATGGTTTATACGTAATGAAATTAGGATATAAGTCTCAAGACAAATTATGTCTCGCCACGGTAGTGGATAATTCTACCTTATGGCATAGAAGACTCGGTCATGTAAATATGCGTTTAATTCAATCATTGTCATCTAAAGAATTAGTTAAAAACTTACCTAAGCTAAAATATGATAAACATTTTTGTGATGCTTGTAAAATTGGGAAGCAAGCTCATGCAAGTCATAAAGCTAAAAATATGGTTTCCACTAAAAGATGTTTAGAATTATTACATATGGACTTATTTGGTCCATCGACAATTAAAAGCTATGGAGGTAATCTATACACCATAGTTGTAGTAGATGATTATTCTAGGTATACATGGACTAGATTTCTAAAGACTAAAAATAAAGCTTTTGAGAAATTTGAAATATTAAGTAGAAAAATTCAAAACCAACTAGGTAGTTCTATAATAGCTATTAGAACGGATCATGGTCGGGAATTTGATACTGAAGTACAATTCGGAGCTTATTGTGATGCACAAGGCATTACTCATAACTTCTCGGCTCCACATACTCCACAATGAAATGGGGTAGTAGAAAGAAAGAATAGGACCTTACAAGAGATGTCTAGGACCATGCTTAATGAACAATCCATTCCACAAAGTTTTGGTGTAATGTCGTTGATACGTCAACTTATATACTAAATAGAATATTAATTCAACCAATACTAGGAAAAACTCCGTATGAAATATTTAGAGGTAGGAAACCTTCTTTAGAATATTTTAAAGTATTCGGAAGCAAGTGCTTCATCTTGATACTAAAGACTATCTAACCAAGTTTGACCCAAAGTCATACGAAGGTGTTTTTTAGGGTATTCTCAAAATAGTAAAGCTTATGTAGTACTAAATAAACATACAATGAAAGTCGAAGAATCACTCAACGTGACATTCAATGAAAGTCCTCCTCCTACCAAATTATCACCATTGGTTGATGATGATGTTGGTGAAGAAGAAGCCATTAGAAAGAATACCAAAATTGTAAATACTAATAATGAAGAAAATAAGTCGATAGTAGTTGACGAAATAGTTAACATTAAAGAGTCCAAAAATCATCTACTAGATCAAGTAATAGGAAATCTTAATCAAAGAACCTTAAGATCTTAAGCCCAAAATCATAGTAATTTCTTTTATTTTATATCTACAATAGAACCCAAAAATGTCAATGAAGCATTAAAAGATGAAAGTTGGGTTATAGCTATGCAAGAAGAACTAAATCAATTTGTAGCTAATGACATTTGGGAATTAGTCCCTTTACCTATAAGTCAATCTGTCATAGGAACAAAATGGGTCTTTAAAAATTAGATGAAAACGGTATAGTATCTAGAAATAAGGATAGATTAGTAGCACAAGGATATAATCAACAAGAAGGTATAGATTATGATGAAACATATGCTCCGGTAGCTTGATTAGAGTCGATTAGAATACTTCTTGCTATTGCTTGTGCAAATGATTTTAAATTATATCAAATGGATGTAAAAAGTGCTTTTCTAAATGGTTTTATAAACGAAGAGGTTTACGTTGCTCAACCTCCAGGGTTCATTGATTTTCAAAAACCAAACTATGTTTATAAACTTAAAAAGGCTTTATATGGTCTTAAGCAAGCTCCTAAAGCTTGGTATGACAGACTAAAATCATTTTTGATAAAACACGAGTATTCAATGGGAATGGTCGATAATACACTTTTTACTAAGAAATCAAAGTCACATCTTATTATTGTTTAAGTATATGTCAATGACATTATATTTGGTTCCACGAGTCAAAACTTGTGTGATGATTTTGCAAAAATCATGCATGACGAGTTTGAGATGAGTATGATAGGGGAGTTGAACTTCTTCTTGGGTCTTCAAATCAAACAAATGGAAGACGGAATATTTTTTAATCAATCAAAGTACATCAAAGAGATGTTAAAGAAGTTCGGGTTGGAAGATTCCAAACCAACCAAGATGCCGATGTCAATGGAGATCAAGCTCACTAAGGACGATGAAGCCGAATCCATGGATAGCTCTAAATATCAAGTATGATTGGTAGTTTACTTTATTTAACTACAAGTAGGCATAATATTATATTTAGTGTTTGCTTATGTGCCCATTTCTAAGAAAATCCTAAGACTACCCATTTAGAAGCCGTTAAGCGTATATTTAGTTATATTAGAGGAACTAGTCAGTTAGGATTATGGTATCCGAAAGGAACCGGAATAGAAACTGTAGTTTATGTCGACTTCAACCACGCCGGCGATTACATTGATCGCAAAAGCACTAGTGGTGTTTGTACGTTCATGGGATGTTGTTTAACATCTTGGTTCAATAAGAAACAAATGGCCCTTGCTATCTCCATGACCGAAGCCGAATACGTCTCCGCCGGAAAGGCATGTCAACAAGCACTATGGATGAAACAAGCTCTCATCGACTATGGCATACGCCTCGATGACGTTCCGATTATGTGCGACAATAAGGGCACTATCGACTTAAGTAAAAACCCTGTACAACACTCTAGAACTAAACATATAGAAATCCGTCACCACTTTCTACATGATAACGTCCAAAAGGGAAATATCTCTATCGAGAAAGTTGCATCCGAAGATAATATAGCCGATATATTTACTAAGCCTTTAAAACGAGAAGTATTTAATTATTTAAGATTAGAATTAGGAATGATGGAACTTATCATGGATAGTGATTCTCCATCATCTCAAAAATAATTGTAAACGGAAATTTAATGTAGTAATTAATCATTATTCAAAAGATGTTACTTCTCATTACAAGTTCCAATTACAAAACTTCTGATCGTGAACATAATCGAGATTAGAATTTTACTAGATAAAGAAAATATCAATAAAATAAGCATAGATATTTTCTAAAATCTACATGTATGGTCAATACATGAAAATTACGAAATCGATTAAAAAGGACGAAAAGAACAATCATCGAATGGCAACTCACACTTATGTTGATGATGTTTTGTTAAGTCTAAATGTTCATAAATGATTGTGTGATTAGTAATGGTCAAACTTATGCTAAAAGATAACACACTCCTAGTAGAATCGACTACGTTGAATTTCCATCGGGAAATTCACGACAAGTTGCATGGTTCACTCAAAACTTGGATGTCGACTCCGAAAATTAGATCACATACTCCTAATAGTAAGTATAACACACTCCAATTGCCAAAAACACAACACCATATCTCAATTTGCTTAAAAATTAACTCTGTTCATATTTGTAGACACCTGTGGATCACAGATCCACCATATGGAGATCCGTGCGTTATTTAGGTGGATCTGTGCGTCACAGATCGCGGGTAATAACAGATTTTAAACAAATTGGGACCACAACTATTATTATACAAACTTACCCACGAACTCAAACACTAAAACCCTCAAACAAACATAACACAAATCAGCAATTGGAGCAATTATTCTACAAGATCATTAACAAATCATCAATCTATAACAACTATTGTAAGTGATTTCATATTATTTTCTTCTTAATTTTGTGTCTAGGGTTTTGATTTTACTTAAATTAAATAATTTGGGGATTTTAATTTTTCATATTATTTTCGCACAATTAAAACTAAGATATAACAATGTATAACTATTATGACACTTAGAAAGCATAATTGAAGCGATTCGGCAAAAATCATTTTTCTCCAAAAACCCTAAGTTATGATTTTTGAAACTTCACTTCTAAGAACCATTCAAAACAAGGGTTGTTTAACTACGTTGTTAATACAACGCAAAAACATTTTTCTTCATGCATTAGGTCTCATGAATGTATATACGAGATGCTTAATTCATAAGCATTTTTTGTTCCATTCGTCTAGAGCAATATCAAACATAGGTTGTGCATTAAGGTTTACTTATTACTAGTATTAATACTATGTTTCTCTTGTTGTTTGAGCCAAGCAAACCGCACATCCACATCAAGTCCATATAGACACATTTATATTGTATTTTTCACTTATCGAGTCATTATCATAATTTCTTATTGAAATCACTATACATCACGTAGGTACCAAAATGCCAAGCGAATACCAACAAGACTACAAGAAAATACGTGCTTATGCTACAAAAATCTACAATGATCCCAACATGTTCGATGCACTTAGGGATATCTATAGGACTTTAGAAAGTAGATATGTTCATAAAGGGAGAACCATTAACTCATCTTTCTACAATGACCTTAGTGATGACTCAGTGGCCAAGTTTACCGCCATAGGTTTTGATTGCTTGCTATCTCTAGATGAGCAAATTTGTCGTAGGTTTATCTTTGAGTTTTACAAAACTCTTAAGCTAGAAAGAGACTCCAACAACCATTTCTCAATCCAATTCATTATCAACAATCATTATTTCAACCTCTCTCTTGCTCAATTTGCCGAGCTTACCTATCTCCCTAATCAAGGCATTTGCATCTACTCCAATGCATGGGGTCTTGATGAACTTGAGAAAACCCTAGAGCAAATTGAACCTTACAACTCACGTCTTCTTGCTCTTGATGATATCTAAAACCTAATCCATAGAAGAACCGTTCATGAAAAGATAGACAAAGAGGGAAACACCATCCATAAATTACCAAACCAAATCGAAACAAATGAGCTTTTTGATCACCTTAGGCCTTGTGAACTAGTCATTAGGGAAAATGTCTATTCCACCATAGGAAATAGAGACCACACTCAAGCAGTTATTGCTTTGATGTTGTATTTCCTAGAAAATAGACAACTCTTCAACCTTTCCTATTTCATCGTTAGAAGGATCTACTTCTTTAGGGATAGACGAGACAAAGTTCTACCATATGGCATGATATTAACTCGTCTCTTTAAGAACCCTAAAGTAAACATGGCACAAGGCTCATTTGATTTGTTACAAACTTTTCCCTAGGAAAATGTCCTCACTCAAGGCAAAACAACCTAAGAAACCTCCACCCAAAAGAACTAGGAATGTAGGAAAATCTAAACAAACTCAATTGAGCACTTTGTCCTTAACCGGGTCACCACCCTCTGATAATGGAGATTTGCCTAGCACCAAACTCTCCCTAGGTCATATAGTAGGGCTCTTAAGGACGATCCTAACATGTCCAAGGAGCAAAGGGAGATATTTAAAAACTTGGGTCGAGCGTTGCACAACTTTGCAAGGTTGTTGAAGAAGGGATGTCGGTGAAGGAAGATTTGTTTATGGAATAATTTAGATGTATAATTATCGTATCTCCGAATTATTGACTTGTTTACTTATATCTGCATGTTTGAATCTGAATCAATCACTTTGATATGCTATGCTTTATGGATATTTTATCATGTTAATGTTATTGGTAGTCGATAATAATGTTTGCATGAAAATATGTTTTGTGTTTTGCTTGTAAATTGACGTTCTGGTCTTTTTTGTTCAAAGCCGCGACCCAAAGATCCACCATATGGTAGATCTGTATGTTGTTTTGGTAGATTCGTGGCTCACCCAGTCCATGCGCCAAAATTCTTTTTTTTTTGATTTTTAACTTTTTCCACTTTATCTTATAACCATGCTATATGATACTATGTGGGATATTAAACCTTAGGATATAACATGTTCTCTATATAATCCAAGAACCATTATACAATTCATATCACCACTTTCTTCTTATAATCATCATCCTCAAACACCATTTTCTTCACATTTTCTCCACATTCCTCATATACAACCTTACTAGTTCATTACTATGACTAGTTCATCCAAAACAAATTCACCAAACTTCAAAAGAAAAACCGCAAAAATGCGTGTCAAGTATCCAAACTATGTCAATCTCACATCCTCAAGTGATAAACAACCAAATGAGAGAACTCCTTCACCTCCTCCTAGAAAGAAATCCATTTCACCACCTCAAGCTCCATTAAACTCCATCTCTAGCAAAAGCACACACTACACCTCCTCATCATCACCAAGTGAGTCTCCGACACCAACTCACGTTGTACCTCTGCCTAAACTTCGTTTTGTTATTCCGATAAAACTAGAACCTCAAGAACTTCCTCCACCTTAAATGTCACCAAATGATCCCTATGCGTAAACCATGGATAATTGGCCATCAGGCCCTTCTAATCCATCTCCACCACCACGTGTCTCTCGACCATCTCCCGGTTTTCCAAATCTACCACCCAGATTTGAACCATTACCATCAACCCAAACTTTGTTTTTTAACATTAACAACAACACACCTCTCCGCCACAACAATGCACCTATACTTGAAAACATTCAGCATTAACCACCAAATCTTGGAAATCAAGATTTTCCCAATCCTCCAAACATCTTGGATTTTGTTTATCCAAATGACATGCCTCACCTCCACAACATGTTTTGTCAATGTTGTAGCACCACAAGGCATGAAATCCAAATACTCTGAAATAGTGTCAACTACATGTTCTCATACATTCGACACCACCTCGGCTCTCCATCACACCTACCTTAATTTTTGCATTAGCCGCATAACGATCTTACCTCACCCCTCAGATTATATGGGAAAATGTTTTTGTAACACCCCCATTTTTACAATATAGCAGCGAAAGCTAATCTGGGGTATTACTTCATGGAAACAACAATCATAATCATAGAAAACGACCCAAAAGAGACATTTGTTCAAAAGATACGTTATCATTCATTTCAAATCAGAGTTTTACAAAGGTGGGTCCCAAAATCTAAAATATCATGTTTGAATGATAATAGTTCAGCCATCTTCGAGTCCATGCCACTCTGTGCCGCAACTTGCTCAATTACCTGAGATAAACATGCTAAAAAGTCAACACAACGGTTGAGTGAAATTCATAGGTTTGATATAAACAGTTTGAATACAAGTATTATTATAATAATGTATAAGACACAATTATTATGAAAATGATATTGTTATGTGATCTTGGTCATGTTTTATAATAGCCCGTATATTAGTAATAATCGCAATGAATCATAGTAACAATGTATTATCCCGTTATTGCCTTGTTTGGTCTGATTGGTCTTGTTCTCATGTCACCAACACATTATCATACAAAGTCAATTTAATGACTTGAAGAGCTCATATACAAGCATAATTAACAACCAAAGTCAATTTAACGACTTTCCAAAGTCTAAATTTAACGACTTGCAGTCTTGTAATAATATCCAAAGTCAATTTAACGACTCGAAGAGCTCATATATCAACATATTAACATCCAAAGTCAATTTAACTACTCGAAGTTAAATTTAACGACTTGAAGGATTTATTAATATCCAAAGTCAATTTAACGACTCGAAGTCAAATTTAACGACTTGTAGGATTTATGAAACTATCACATTAATATCCAAAGTCAATTTAACAACTCGAAGTCAAATTTAACGACTTGTACGATATATGATACTAACAGATTAACATCCATAGTCAATTTAACAACTTGTAGTCAAATTTAATGACTTGTAGGATTTATAACTAAGACATTGATGTAATGAACATCATATTAGCATATAGTCTGGTAAAAACACTGTATTCGATTTTGTAGCATGTATCCCCCTTGGGCGTGTTTATGAAAGCATAAAGAATTTAAAGTGAGGCCCATGTACTCACTAAGTCATTTAAAAACAATCACATTGTTATATAAGATAAAAGTGAGTATGGTAAAGAGTTTTGTAACAAGCATGTATCCCCCTCGCGGGTTTATAAAACATGTAAAATAAGTAAAGGCGAGGTTATGAACTTCACCTGGTAGGTAGATGTAATAAATATTCTGAAATGAAAGCTGACGACCTTATCACAATCTTAACCGGGGAATGTTGATATAGTAAAATGATAGTAAATAGCCACGTCACACAACCTGAGTAAATATGTTGAGTCTTAGGAAGATTGTACTCTAGAACTTTAGTTTTAAGAGTTATGAGTTTGATTGAAGAGTTTGGAATTATTGTATCACCGTTCGGGACATCATATGTTAGAAGCCATTCTATAAACGTTTAAGGAGCGAGGGCACTTTAAATCGTAAATCCAACCACTCAGTCAGAACGTAATATCAAAATGGAATATCTTAATATGAAAGCTGCCCTAGTATGTGTATGAATATATTCGGTTTAAGCGTTTTATTCAATATCTAGAAATGTTAAGCACGAGAAGCGTTAATTAAAGTTATGTCATATAATGTTTTGGATATGATTTTATACTTTTTCAAAATGTTACATTTTAGACCCTTGAGTTTGAAAAGTGGCAGAATTTACCCTTAGAGTTTGCACTTTTTCGACTTTGGTCCTTCAACTTTAAAACATTTAACAAGTAAACCTTGCACTTTGAAAAGTGACATAATAGACCCCTATAGTTATAACTTTGATAAAATGACATATACAGCCCATTCTACGTTTATTAATTTCCAATAGTTACGATATGAAACCCCTTGCATGGATTATAATTACAAAACATGACCAAATTGCCTTGAAAGCTTATTGAAAACTTTCAATAGATATTTATAAGTTATAATAAACTAAAATATGAAGATTTAACGCAACGCAAGTTTAAAATAACGGTTCGTTAAGCTAGGAAGCAAAACGGGTCAAATTAGGGTTTTTAAACGTGAGACGCGTGGGTTTTAAATCAATATTCCCTTCAATAATCAATAAGGTGGTTATTTTTAACATTATTAAAGCATGCCTAGGATAGATATAATAACATTTAACCATTAAACAATCTTAGCTTTTAAGGAAAAACACAAAATTAGGGTTTCGGGTGTATGGTTTTGGATCAAAATGGAAAATGAGCATGAATTGAGTTATGAAACTTAAAAGATATATTTAGGATCATATGAACATTATAAGGGTGTAGTAGCAGAAGTAGAACATTCAAAACCTGGGTTTGAGCTTCAAGGAGCAAAAATGGTGGAAATGGGTCATTTCTTATAAATAAGCCAGTGAATAAGCCAATAAGCTCTTCCAACTTTAGCTTATCTTCCAAATGGCTTATTTTTGATTTTTTTTCAAACAAAAACTTATAAAACTATAAACTATGAAGAGTTTAAGTTTTATAAGCTTAATAAGCTTCTATAAGAGCTTATAGAGGCTTATTTAACATATATAAAGACAATTTAAGTCGTTTGATATTGAATTCTTAAAACGGGTATAATTCTTAAAAACTTCAATGCTTCATTAATGGATAAAAAGGGTACAAAGAACTTCAAATAAGCTGTAAATAAGCATAAACAAACATAGATTTTGCTGAATTGAAAATTAATTAACTAAAAATAAACTACACACTTTTTCAACTATCACTAAGACCCTATTTATACTATAATCTATGTCTTCAGCTTCTTCTTCTTGTGTTTCTTTTGTGAGAGACTTCCATGAGTAAATCCAAGCCATCCATAGCCATTGTGCTTCTTTTAAAATCATCTTGGCCATTGATTCGGCTACTTTTATGGGAAATTGGGAGATTGCCAACATGGCAAGGGTTCTCTTTTGGTGGGAAAGATAGTGGAGGAGGGGGGAAGTGATTACCCATGGTGGTGGTGAAAGTTTACAGGGTAAAAACAAGGTTACACACCCGTGAGTTGGGTTGGGGGGAAAAAGAAGCGGGAAAAGTTGTTTGAGTTATAACAGGCACAACTTTGTGGGAGTTGGCAAGGTTGGTCCCTCGAAGTGTTATGTTGGATTGCGCCCATGGTCCTTGTGGTTTAAAACTTTTGGGGACTTGGCAAAACAAGTCCCCAAGAGTTTTATGTCTACTTGCACCAACCGTCCTTGGGATATACAAGTTAGGGCTTTTGGCAGAATAAGCCCTTGGAGTGTAACTTTGCTCAAATGGCAGTTTGCACCCTTGCCTTTCATTTTCTCTTTTCTTCTTATAAATATAAGTTTAGGGATTTACAATTTCAGTCCCTAAACTTATATTTCTTTGACTTTTGGCCTCGGGGTTGACTTGGGTTGACTTTGTCTTTGACCAGTTGACTTTTCTGTTGACTTTTTGACTTGATTGACTTTTCGGCTTCGATTTGGCTTTGTCTTTCACAGTCTTTTCCATTCCGAGTCCGGTTTTGTCGTTTTGGCTTTGTTTTTCGTCCTTTTCTTAGTTATCCATTCCTGCACAATACAATTAGCAAAACAAGCGTATATTTGGCTTTTTAAGTCCGATTTTGGTTATTTTAGCTCGTTTTTAAAGGTAAAAGGTATGTGTAATTAAGCACATACCAAGTAGCTTGTACACAAATTGTGGTGAAGAAATTGGAATGAAAATGGAGGTAAAATGGCTATTTTAGAGATCATGCTTAATGACTTGTATATTGAGCCTTTAAGGACTTGTAGATTTCTTTGGATAGAATGCATATTCATATGAGATGTTATGATACTTGTACATATGCTTTAGTAGCTTGTACATTCACTTTATATATTATGCTTTTATGGAATTAGAGTTTAGAGGTATACGATAACAATTTAAAGCCCGTTTAGATATAACGTTGCGAATAGTACATTATAGGAATAATGTACCTTGTAAAAGGGATATGATGATATTGACTTGACATGTTATGATGTTTGCTTGACATATATGAAGATAGGATGGTCATAGATAGGTTGCGTGAGCTCGTCTACTTTAGTTATGACATACTGAGATATATAAGTAATGTAATAAAGCGAAAAATTTCCCCGTACAATTGTGATAATAGTAAAATAGGTTTTGCATTTGATGAAAATTCTTGGGTTGTTATAGTCTCCACCCCTTACAGAAATCTCGTCCCGAGATTTAATTGAAAGTTATAGTGGTATTGTTTAGAGATAGGTACTGGGTATGAATTTAGGTTAATCAAGGTCACAAGTTCACGTGTGTGATGCATTTATAATTATGTTGTACACCATAATTATAATTACCTCCTTTCACACGTCTACTTATTTTCAAGATCATACCTCTTGGTGACAGTCAATAGAATTTCTCTAGATTCTGGTAGAATCTGGGTGGATGGAATACGTTGCGCTACTCAGATCGTAAGGAATCGTTATTCATTAACCTTTAAAAGTCAACATCAAATAAGAATGCTATCACAAGTCTTTGTCAAAATTTTCATACCTAGTGGTATTGAAATCATTTGACATTGTATAGATTCTTGTGTGTTTCCTTGTTATTACCCTGACATATATGAAGATTGGGATTGCCATAGATAGGTTTCGTTGAGCGCGAGTCTACTGTTAGTTTGGAAAGTAGTTACATGACATACTGAGTATGACTAATACAAAAGTAATGTAATAAAGCAAAAAAATTTCCCCGTAATTGTGATAATAGTAAAATAAGTTTTTCATTTGATGAAAAGTCTTGGGTTGTTATAGTTTTCTATCCCAATATTTAAGATTTCCAGTTGCTTTCTCTTCTTTTCAACTTTAACTCTCTTATCTTATGGCTTTAATGCTAACTTTTATGTTTTATCCCTTATAATGGATGTTCATTGTATATGTGTGCATTTGTGATTGTCATGTGTGATGTGTTGTATATTTTATTATATATATATTATATGTTATATATATATATATATATTGACTTTGCCTACTAACTTTGTTTTGTCAGACAACGCATTTATAGCTCATATTACTTGGTGCCACAAGCAAGGGGGGTATTCACCAGTGGGAGCTCACTTGCATATCTCGGACTTTATTTTTATTCGTTGCCGTGAGTGGTAGTTTACCAAGTCACTTTGCATTAGGTTGTCAAAAAATTAGACCTATTTGCAAGGAAATGGGGAACCATGGCCCCAGCGCGGTCTAGACAACACACGTTATTGCTCTTCGACAAAAGGTGGTTTGCCAGGGTGTAGAAAGTTGAAGGATGGGATGGTTATTGTAATACTCATCCACTACATAGTAATTTATTTAGTAGTAACTTTTTTTAATTAGCATGAGTTTATTTTATTTTGTCATCATTCAAAAAGGGGGATGATTGAGGAGGGAGGGGAGCGGGAGTGGGGGAGTTGCGTTAATACAAATATTCTTGCCAAAAAAAACAATATTTATATTTGTAATGTCTTTCGTGTGTTTGGTGGAATAAGTAGACTTATATATTGTCCATTACTACGTAAAAATTTAAAATAGTTAAAGTTGGACGAAACAAGTTATTGTAGTCGAAAAATGTTTAAATATAATAGTTTTTTATCTTTGACGCAGAAAACGAGACAAAACAATCACTTTAGGTGTACGAATATTACGTATCATGATATATGTACATTATTAAACATAGTTTAATGATCAAAGAAAATATTTCATTTTCGCCATAAACCCTTTTCTATTAGAGGCATGTAAGTTAACACACGGATTATAATTTATAGCTGAGGTTATATTTAATCATGTAAGACAAAATAAGATTAACCTTAAGTGGAAACAATCTTTCCAATTCTCCCAAAATCTTAGAAAATCTTTACTTACTGATGGTTTACGAAATATTTGTGCTTAGATGAATCTTTTTAAACTTGTTTTAATAAGTACAACACTATTATTTTGTATCAGATTTTTGGTTATTCTAATATAGACAAATGTTCGGTCCCGAGCTCATCGGACGGATCCACAATAATCTAGGCTCGGAATCCAAGATGGTTGGTGGATATGTGGGTGAGCAATCGTGCCAGCTGGTTAGGACATCATTTGATATTTCAATAGGTGTTGCATATAAATAGCAACCTTAAAGTCTTCATTTTAGATACTACTTGTAAATATTTTTAACATTCAACTTTTATCTTTTATATTCTTTGATCATCTTATACTGGTTACATAATCCATTACAAGTGATCAACTCATTCCACTCTTTAGTGAAGAACACTCAAGAAGACGTCAAGCTTCAAGTGTTAATAGTTTAGTTGTGTCATCACGTTTGTAATAATCATTCATCTTGTATATCTTGTGTTGTGTGTTGTGTGTATCATATGTGTATGATATGTTAGTATTTAGGACACAAAATACATAGTGTGTTAGATTGGTTCTATCTCGAAGTAGAACTCAGTATTTAGCTTACTATCGGAAAAAGTGTAAGCGATGTGTACAGTTTTCTCCACCTAAAGGGAGCTTGTTGACATAGTGAAGATAAATCTCAAGTTGGGTACTTAGGGAGTGGAGTAGGGCAAAGAGGAGCTTCGTAGCTGAACCACTATAAATCATTGTGTCATCGGTTTGATCTTTCTTATCTTTAGTTGTTCTTATTTCGTAGATTGTTTATTTACTTATTGCATTGCTATCATATACACTTGTGTATATCTCTTGAGTTCACATAAGTCGACAATCTAAGTTTTTATTTTAAAATGGTAATAACTATTCAACCCCCCTTCTAGTTTCCACAAAGATGTTGCAGAACTTGATGAAAACACTTTCATAAATCCACTTGGAACTCCTGCATTCGAAGAAGCTAAGTCATCTTTAAACTACAAGGACCCATCAAATATGCATTAGTTTTACCAACAATATTGCTTCATTGACAGATGGACGAAGAATCATCCAATTGAACAAGTGATTGGTGACCCTTCCAAGCATGTGATAACAAGAAGTAGACTTTACACAGATGCATAGATGTGTATGTATGCATTAACAATGAGTACTACAGAACCCACCAACATCAAAGAAGCTATGCTTGATCACAACTAGATTGAATCAACGCAAGATGAGCTTATTTGTTCAAAAGATTAGATGCGTGGGAACTTGTTGTAAAACCTTTTGACAGGAATGTAATCAAAGTCAAATGGCTTTGGAAAAACAAGACAGATGCTGAAAACACTGTCATTCAAAATAAATCTTGTCTCGTTGCCAAGGGTTATAGTCAACAAGAAGGAATAGACTTTGAGGAATCGTTTGCTCCAGTTGCACAACTCAAAGCTGTCAGAATGTTCATGGCATACGCGACTCACAAGAACTTTACGATCTACTAGATGGATGTCAAGACTGCCTTCCTCAATGGACCACTGAAAGAAAAAGTTTTTGTAAGCCAACCTGACAGATTTGTAGATCCAGACTTTCCTAATTACATTTATCGTCTTAAGAAAGCTCTGTACAGTCTCAATTAAGCCCCCAGAGCATAGTATGACAAGCTTTCCTCATTCTTGATCACTGTTCACAAGAAGACACAAGGATGACATTTTACTTGTTCAAATATATGTCGATGACATAATTTTTCGATATATATTCGAGGGGGAGTTATAAATTTTTTCGATCACTTCATCATCAGAAAATCAAAAAGTCAAAAATAAATGCAAGAATAACTAACTTTTGAATAAATTTATCCAAAAAAGAAGAAATTCTTGGATGGATATTTATTAAGGGGGAGTTATAATTTTTTTGTAAACAACATGGGATTTTAAACTCCAAGGGGGAGTATTGTGCTTTACATCGGACTTCAAAAAAATCAAAAAGAAACTTCAGGGACTGAAAATGCCAATATTTTTCAAAATTAGTTTCGGATGTATAATTAGAAGAGGTTTCATACGAAAGCTACACTACTTTCATATATACTGTTTGAGGTTTGTATTTTCTCTCAAGTGCATAAGCTTTCGTATATTTGTAACTCGATCCAAATTGATTTTCGTGACTTCTATCCCTTCAAACGTAAGATGTTGGAACCTAATTCATTTCATTTTTCCATTTAATATGTTTAGTAACTATTTATAAGATTTTGGATTTAGGGTTATGGTTTTAATTGTAATGGATTGTTTGTTTTGATCAATTAATTTAGGGGAAACACCTATTAGGATGTATAATAGTGATTTGTGTGCTTAGTAGTTGATAATCAACTTCACTTAATGATCAGATTAGGGGTTTCATAACCTCTAAGGTTTCATACATATGAATATGGATTTTCGATTAACAAAATAAAACAAATGTCCTGTAATCATGAATATGATTGGTTTCGTATGCTTTAATGGCTGTATTTATCATGATTCAAACAAATTTCATAAATATGAAATTTGGTTAATGATATTGTGTCACTTTCGTTTTCGTACATTTTTTCAAAAAGGGTTTCGTATGGGTCATTGGTAAATATTTGTTGGGCCAAATCATGGGTTTCGTATCAAACCTGATTGGGCTAAGTCATGGGTTTCGTATATGTTAAATCGGCCAAATCATGGGTTTTGTACAACACATAATGGGCTTAAAATGATTAAAATGTGCTTCACATGTTCAAAACAAAAGATGAGTTATGGAAAATAGATGAAAGTCATGATTCAGCTTTTTGTGATCGTTTTCAAATTCTCATGTTTCAAAGTTCAAATCACAAAGTTTTCAACAAGATTCAAATCAAACTGCAAAGAATTTTCTAAATACATGATGAATGTAGTTTATGACAAGTTCTTCTATATGATATTGGGTAAATGGTCTAAGTTACATCCGGTTTCAGCCGTTTTTTTAGATGATAGACTGGGATAGTAGCTTATTGACTATTTTTCTACAATGGTATAAGTTACATCCGGTTTTAACCGTTGTCAAAAGTTCAGAATGAGGTAGTGGCTTAGTGACCATCCGATTATCATAGAATAATGGTCTATAACTATGTTTTCAATTAAAAAGTCTTTAAAACATTAACAAGTGATTTTGGAAATATCTCGTCTTATGAAAAAAAATGTATATTGTGTTGTCAAAGTGGTACTCTTTCACAAAATGATTTTTTAAGAATATAAAGTACTACTCTTGGATTTCTCAAAACAACAAGTGGTATTTCAAAATCAAGAGTATATCTTTAATATTCTTAAAAGAGTATCATTCCACAAATGCTTTTTGGTGAGGGTACTCAAATAGAAAGAGAGATAAAAACATACGCGAAAAAGCAAATCAAAGTATGTTTGAAAAAGAAATGTCTGAGCATACATAGTGAGATCAAAATAATAATGTGAATAAAGCGTATGACATTTTCCCGAAAAAGCAAGAATTGACACATGAGAAAAAATTATCAAAATATGTTCAAAAAGAATTGCTAGAACATATAAAAACTAACAGTGTGGAAAGAGACAAAAATGTTATATAAATGTGTATTTCATATCTTTATCTCATTTCACTAATCACTTCATTTCATCATGGAACAAACGCAACAAATCACACCTGCTGATCAACTGGTTCACTCGAGCAAATATTAAACTGTTGGAAGATGCAACAACTATGCGGTGCTTCAAAACATTCCTTGCCCAAGGGAGTGTATGATTGTTGGGCAACTCCTAGTTGATCATGCTCTAATCTATGCTCTGACTGCAACCACTGATGTTCCAGCTGTGTACCTTCAGCAGTTCTGGAAAACAACCAAGCAAATGCCAAATGCCAATGAGACTACCTGTTTCATGGTTGACAAAGAAGAAATCACATACACTGTGGACATGTTCTGCTCAACTCTCAAGCTACTAGTGGAAACACCTGAACAACCATTCATTCCACCAGCTACTCTGAAATTCATCCAACATTTCTTAAGATCATCGGCTATCAAGGATTAGTTGACAAAGTAAGTGCATTCTACACAAAGAATCTTGCACAACCATGGCAGACGATGTTAAAAGTGTTCAACAAGTGTCTTACTTCAAGAACGCCGGGTCATGATGAAGCCGAGATCAACATTCTTTAGATCTTCCATGCTTTGATAAACAAAGTTCATGTTGAATATGCCAACCTACTTTGGTGGGATTTTCTACACCGTGTCCAGCAAAAGAAGGATGTTATTTAATATTCTCGATTCACCAAACTCATCATAGCTGATATTAGGAATAATTTTGAGATAATTCCCAAGGGACTTGAAAAGGATTTTCATTCGATCAAAGATGATACTCTGTTGGTGAGCGTCTACGCTACTGGGAAAGTGACTGTACGAGGGATGCTGATTTCGGATGATTTGCTCACTGATGAAATCCAAGATACTCAGGCGTACAAGTATTATAAGGAGGAGTTGAAAGGGGTAGACGTTCCTACAATGCAGCCATAACCGGTTGAATCTACCTAGGGAACGAATAGGACACGTAGAGCCACTAGGACACCTAACCCTAATGATGTTGTTTAGAAGAAGAAGAAGGAAAAACGTGTTGCTAAAGAGATAAGTTCACCCAGACCATCTCTCAAAGTAAGGATTTGGCAGCAACAACCCTCCACCACCAATACTCCACCTTCAAGTGATGATAGAGAACGTGATGAGATTCATGAAGCAACTCAACTAAGCCTCACTTTACACAAAACTGCTAAAGCTGCTAAAGAACAAGAGAACGTAACTGCAGTTGAGAAGAAAATATTAGAGGAGGATGTGGAAAAGCTTGTAGAAAGAGAAGATGATGACTCTAATGCAACTGATTTTGATGATTCAGTATTCCTTAAGGGTGAAAAAGATTTTGGTACTAGGATAGAGCTAGGGAGTCATAAGGATAAACCAGAAAAAATTGATGATGATGATGAGGAGAAGAAAGACGATAAGAAGAATGATGATGATGATAATGATGATGATGATCACACTCATCATGCATTAATCAAAACTGAAGTGATGGGTAGTTTGGAGATCAGGAATGAGAAGATGCAGACACCCATTCCCTCACACCCTAGATCCCTTAGGAAAGACTTATCTTTGGATAAGGCTATTGTTGAGGAATTGACGGTTTCTGTATAACAAACACCCGCTACTTCATCTCAAAGACGATCAAAACTTATTTCCAAGAAATACACACACATTCTAGAAGCTCTTCGAAGAATGTGTAGGCATCAAGATTTTACGTTGCAGCACATGCAAAAGAAATATGTTACTAACCGTGATTTTTAGGGTATTATGGAAAAAGTGGATGTCGTTCTCTATGACATTGTTCCCAAGATTTCTCCAAATGCCACAAACGATCTGATTGATGATAATCTTCCAAGGATTGTAGCTAATGCTGTCAAGAAAGAACGATAATCTTTACAAGCTGCTATACCTTCTCTAATTTCACAAGAATTTGTTGCACGCGCACCAAGGATAATTAAAGAACTTTTTAGAATCCACATGCAGAATACAGTTCTCAATGTTTATCCTATAACCAGTGCTTCCATTTCTACAACAACAACTTCTAATCTACAACACCAACTTTATTAGAAGATGAAATCGGATCTTCAAGCTCAAGTTGATGATCTAGAGTTGTGGGATGAACTTAGAGCTAAGTTTAAAAAGTCATCAGCCTCAACCGGTCCTTGCAGAACTATTGCTTTTTGCAAACACGATTACGATGACTATTAGGGGGATGATGCTCCTCCTGAGGGGAGAAAAGGGAGAAAAAGCAAAAGATGACAAAAATCTTAAAGTATGCAAGCAATGTTCGTCAAAACAATCTACCAAGCAACCAACATCAAAACAACAATCGCAACAATAAGATTAGGATGCTTGGGTTGATACGCCAGTTGTTGATGAAGATAAGGTTATACCAGAGGATGAAACTCCTGAGTTGATTAATGAGTTTTATAATGTTGATAAGCGTGTACCAACTATCTTTGATCATGAAATAATAGAGGCAACACTAAGAGACATGATGAGTAATTAGTTTAGAGATGCTAAAGAGTATACCTACCATTTAGAACAATCACAAATTACATGGAGAATCAGATAGTTTGGGAAAGTAGGCAAGAGGACTTGAAACGACCAAAGCCAAATGCTCTTGTTTTCTATGGTCCCTAGAGAAATCTAAATGAACCTCCAAGGTATTTGTACAATAAAGACCTATTCATCTTGAAGAATGGGAATACTGAGGAGAACAGGTATGTGCTCTCACTTCACAAAATACACGCTGTTCCATTTCCTGATGAAGATTAGGAAGAAAAGATGAATTGATGGGTTAGAAAAGAATTCAAGACATTCAACGAAGAAGCACGGTTTTTGATCCAACACTGGAAAGATTCATGGCACAAGAGAATATACAAGATCAATCATAGAAGAGTTAGAGATAATCAAGAAGAATATTTCTTCGATCACAAGATTGTCAAAGTTGTCAGAGTCACTACTGAACAACAACACGGGATTCATGGAACAAATTATTATGATGAGAGAAAATGACAAATTAGATAGCTTTTCTGAGGCTAACTTCATGTATCTGAATAAAAATGATATTGAAGAGATGTACTACCTTTGCCTGAACAAGAAAGTCAACTACCACAAAAACAAGTTGCTGAAGATGTATGAAACAGAGATTACAAAGCGTCTAAGACATCGTGAGCAGATGAGAAAAGGGGAGTCGTTTGTGAATAGAAGACAAAATCTACAGACGATGATGCATCAGTAATAATCAACCCTTAGGGGGAGATTATTAGGATTAAAAAGTATTAATTATTTAACAATGAATTGGTCTTGTAATAAATAATAAGTCTAGCATTATTTATAATGTAATAAGTCATACTTGGGCAAACTTTAAAAAATGTTGACCAAGTAGACATAGTAGAAAGGTAGAAGAATATGTATAAATACCTCATTAGATGGAGGATTAGAAAGTTAGTCATTTTGTATTCCCTTTACTTCCCCTATTCTTTTTCCTTCCTTTATGAAAATTGAAAATGTGTAAAAATACTCTCTATCCTCCTATCTCTTATTCTTAATCGTTACTATTGATACTTATGCAAACATGACATATAACATCTATTTACTAGAGCCTTCTTAAGGAAAGGTTTGAGTACTTAGTTCATCGAATTGGTATGTGATGTATGACTCCAACTTAGTTGAAACGTCTTGCAAAATAATCTTCTTGAAAATATCATACATCAAAACACCATGTAAATAAATTTCAAACAGAAAAATACAAAATTTAAAAATGAAAACTCATCAAAAAGATTTTATTTGAATTTTCAAAAAATATAAAACAAAATAAACATGATAAAAGATAAAAAATACGAAACCATTAGATATTTAAAACAAACATCATGTCTCCTCTAAATCATCAGATTTACGATCCGTATTATTCTTTAATTACTTTTAAAGCTTAAACGGGATCTCGATCTGAGGGGGAGTTATTCATATGATAAAACAAGCTTTCATTGCTAAAACATGAGTTGTAATGTTTTCCATTTGTAAAAACAAAGAAATCGTTGTCATCGTCGTCTTCGAAAAATCACAAAAGTTAACAAGAAATAAAAACAATGATCTCTCGAATCAATTTTTTACTTAAAAGTAACTAATTTTTATACGACTACTTATTCAGGGGGGGGGGGGTTATAATTTTTTTTCATGATTTAACGGATTTTGAAAAAGCCAAAATACAATAAAAGGCTAAATTGGTTAAGGGATATACCTCTAAGGGGGAGCTTTTGTAATTTTTTTAACAAAGAAGCAATAAGCAAATTAAGGGGCTAGTTTTGTCAACAATGTGAAGTGTTATTAGTCAAATGGTCAACACAAACACAACCCTACCGTAAATCCAAACCACATTTTTCACAAAAAGGGGAGTTTGGCTTGGGTTGGTTTACAAGAAAAAAAAAGGGGAAGAACAAAAACCTCTTTCAATTTCATTTAAAGTTTCAATTTCATCCAGATCAATCTATTTCTACAACAAATTCATTTGAAAATAAGCTTTATATAATATCTTTTAAGCTTTTATTTTAATTTGTGATTCTTCTTATTAATTCAATTATTTTCACAAATGAGGTTTATGGGCTTTGTGTTTTATGAATCAAAGAGACATCATTTGTGTGTTTGTGAGTTAGATTGATAGACAATAAGTAAATTTAGAAGTGATTAGTTCAAAACCCACTTGAATTAAGGGTGTTGGTTCGTTTGAAATAAGAGGGACAAATCCTCATTTAAGGTTTGATGAAATTGAAGCTACTTGGGTTCACTTAATTGAGTGTTTGATGATTAATTGGTTGTTTATACATGCTTAATTATCTTTGTGCTAAATCAATTGAATGGATATAAGGATTTTTGATATGTGTTCTTTAAACCTCAATTGGGAAAAATTAGGAAAGTACAAATTAAAGCTTCATGTGATTTACCAAGTTATTAGATTGAACCTTGATTGTCAATTGGTGTGAAACCTTGTTTGATTTGTGTGTGCTTGGACTTTGAAGTAAAATGAAAAAAAAACATTATTTGGTTTATGTGTTACGTCGAACAAGAGGTAAAATCTCATTTGAACTAATTTTGAGAACACTTGATACATTTTGGGCCTTATTTGAACTTTTAGTGTAAAATGAGTTAATTTATTGTAGGCCAATTAAATGATATAGAAAATTCCAAATACACTTAGTGGGCTTTAATAATAAATGGACTCTAATTAGTTTTGGGATTAAAGTGTATATATGTGTAAAAGGCTAACAAATGACAAAACGGACTTAAATCCTTAATGAGCTTAACGGATAAATAATTACAAATGGTCATCAGACTGCATTGTTATGTGATTTTTGTGGAATGATAAATGTAGTTAAAGTATTGTGTTTCTAAATGTTACATGCATCAGTGATCTAAGTTGCATCCGGTTTCAACCGTTTTTCTCAATTTATTTAGAATCTGTGAGCGGCTTAGTGACCATCCAATAACAATATAAGAATACATTACCTCTTAGTTATATTTTTATTGAATGTGCTTATAATTGATAAAATATGCTTCACATGTGTAAATAACGGACAAATTTATGGAAAAAAGGGAATAATGATGTAATTTGTCTGTGATCATTTCAAACGGTCATGATTCGTAACGGAAATAACAAAGTTTTTCAAAAAAGAAATGTTTTTCAGAAAAATGAATTTCAAAGTCAAAATGCTTTTATTGAAAAACGCGCCAACGATGAAGCTACATAAGTGGCTGAGTGACCATCTGTGACAATCCATATTTTTCAGGTCATTACACGTCAATAAACTCAAAACTATTTACTTTGAACATTTATATGTTTACTTTTACGTGTAACCGTTAAATTAAATCGCGTAACCCCAAAAACAACTTTAAACGTAAACCGCCATTAAACAAATATAAGTTTACGTTAATTACGTGTTATATGCTTTTACAAGCATAAATTGTAAGTCTACGTAATCTATTTTACAAATTTTACGTAAACGATCAAGTTTACCTGTTGAGCTCATGCATGCATGCAATTTGCATTACCACCTTATCATATATATGCTTACACTTGCATGATAAACTAAAATACCAAAATTTGAATTATTTTTCCCTCTCTTCCCACTTTATCCGTCCCACATGGTGTCCTAAAAGGGTAAATGAGATATTATGAAACTTAAGCCTTACCATATTTAGGTGTTACTTCCAGTAAACATGTGATCAAAGGTGCATGGTATCAACCATATCTACCATTTTGTATGGCTTTGTAACCGGCCTAATCACCAACACACACCCAAAAATGTGTTTTCTCTTATTATCCTCCCAAGGTATCTTTAAACCTTACCTTAAATATTTGAAAGTGCAAGTATTAAATTAAGGCTTCTCATTCATTTATTTCTTTACCAAAAACATACATATCTCTCTATTTTCTCTCTAAGTAATAGGCTAAACCAAGAAGAGCAAGAAGAATTAGGTTTTTGATAATTTTCAAGTATAATTTAAGAAGTCTTAAGGGTTTTGGTTATAATCAAACAATATTTGGGGGTTTGATTTGTGTGTAAATTTTGTTAATCTCATATTCTCATCATACTAAGGTGCTCATCTCATACATACTTTCATTTCATGCATTTTGTTATAATCACTACATTCACAAGTTTATGTCACCACTAGTTTGTATATTAATGGTTTTTCTAAATGAAACAAGTAAAGTTGATAAATGTAATCTTGTAAAGAGTTTATAAAATAAATAATAAAAATATGTACATACACATAAACAACTTATTTTAGTCACTTTATAAATTACTTGTTGAAATATTAACTTTGTTGTTAAAATGGTTAATTATAAACTTAAACTAGTAAAGTTGTATATTTTATTCAGGTTCTTAATTTTATGTTTATTCTTGATAAATTAGTGGAAGGGACTAGGTTAGTATGAAGTTGTTGAGGTGATGATAATTGATGAAAATTTGTGGAAGGGATTATGGTAGTATGGAATTGCAATTTATGGGTGAAAAATAGTGGTAGAATAGAAAGTATATAGTTGTTATCCAGAATTTGTAATAATATTTTCGTACAGTAAATCTTGACTTGAATAGCCGAGACCTTGAAAAATAAATAGTAGACTTAAATACGAACATATGGATATAAAGAACATTGTTAGGTCTTGTTTTAGCTTGAATCACACGATATAGAACGATTTAGAATAGAGAGAATTGAAAGAGGAAGGCAAGTCTTTCACAATTTTTCAAATTTTATAAAAAAGAGAAAAGGGAGGGAAAGTGGGTTTGTTACAAGCCTTAACCACCTAATGTTGATTAGGTGGTTATTTATAGGAGAGGGAGGTTGGCTTCCCTTCCTTTATTTCCTAATTTTGCAATCTAGTCCCTAGTC
The DNA here is from genome assembly GCA_026074375.1 of Tanacetum coccineum. Taxonomy (NCBI): domain Eukaryota; kingdom Viridiplantae; phylum Streptophyta; class Magnoliopsida; order Asterales; family Asteraceae; genus Tanacetum; species Tanacetum coccineum. The sequence goes on along the minus strand of BQNB010009332.1, from coordinate 62,386 downwards.
TTTGGATAATATGCTATTTTTCACTTTTAGCATATTTCTCCTTATTACAAACTACTTTCTACCTTGTAAAATAAAAACTAAACACTAATAATAAATTAAACCACTTAAAGTATCATAATCGATACTTTTATGATCCTAACAATCTCCCCCTAAGGGTCGATTATTCTGGGCGTTCCCTTCTTGATCCTAGTGGTCTTCCGTTCACGTACATTTCCCAACGCCTCATCTGATCACGATGCTTCAATCGTTCTTCATTCTCTTCCTCAAACAGTTACAGGTATTCAACATCTTCTTTATTGAGACTTGGAGTCACGTACCAATGCTTCACATTGTTGTTGTAGCTTTTCAACCATTCTAAGACTCTTTTTAATGTAGCATCACAAAACTTATGAACCTCTTGATGTCTCATCACTCTCTTTTCTTTCTTGTTGTTCTTGTATTTAATACCATATACTGGTTTAGAGATGATAGAGAACACCTTGTACTTCTCAATGCTTGGGAAAGTAATTGTTGGTGAAGTAAGATTGACTTTCTGTTGATAGCTTTTCACACATAGCTGGAAATCATATACTCTTTCACAGATCACTGTACTCCTAATGAAGACTGACAATGACTATAACAATCCAGTCTCAGCGTAGTCGTCTACCTTGCCATTAACAATTGGCAAATACATATCCTTAATATAATTCTTGTTGAGGTTCTTGTAATCTGACTCTGTGATTGACACTATACTTCCATTTGCTCTTCTTGCAAGAATCTCTGTTATAAACTTATGCTCATGTCCTAGTTCCTAATAAGTCTTGATGATTTGAACAATCTTTGAATTTGAGTAGACTACTTCCTTTGGCTTTATAGGTTCTTTTTGTTTCTTAATGTAGAAGATCTTTGCATGTGGATTCTTCCCATATGTAAGTTCTTTCTTCAATATCATCATCAGGAAAAATAACTGCAGGAAACTTATGAAGAGACATCATAATCTTCTCAGATCCCGAGCTTCCTTTCTTTAAGTACAACAGATCTTGATTAACCAGAGATAGTGCATGAGCTTTGGGATCTCTTTGGCAGCTTTGAACGACTAGAGTGGGGCTTTGTGGATGTGATAAGACTAAAATTTCTTTCCTTCTTTTCCACACAATATAATTTTTCAAGAAATTTTGTATCTGATCAATGTGGTATTGATTCTCATCTCCTAAAGTGCATCATTGTCTCAACAGTTCATTAACAACTTTGCATAGTTTTGCTTCATCAACATTTTGTGACATTTCATTATTGATGCTCATCTCCTGTAGTGCATCGTTGTCTCAACATTTTATTAACAACTTTTCCTAGTTTTGCTTCATCAACATTTTGTGACATTTCATTCACAAGTTCTTGTGACACTTTCTCAATAGGAAGCTCATCATCATTTGTGGCATAAGAATTCGTCCAAGAATCAAAGTCGTCTAATTGTTCTTGATTGCCTGACGTTGATGGACCTGGTTTACTTTCATTGACTTGACCAGATGATGATTCTCCAGACACATAGGTTCCATGCTCAGACATCTTCTGCCTTTTTGCATCATTCTCCCCCTCATGATGAGCATCATCATAAGGATCATCCTAATCTCTTGGGCTAACGAAAGAAGGTCTACAAGGAGTATCAGACACATGAAGTCTTTCAAACTTGTACTTGAGTGTGAGCCAAATTGGTAAGTCATCCTATTGTAGCTGAGGATTGTCTAACATGGTCAGATATAACTATCTGATCAGTACTAACATTTTGTACTGTCAGTACAAATTACAACTAGCGGTACTAACTAATATAACTAACGGTACTAAGTCAGGAATGCATAATTCCCAACAATCCTCCCCTAAACATGATTGTTGAACTTGTTTAACTTTATGTTTCTTTAGTGTAAACATCTTGTAGACCAGGAGGGTGTATCCAAACACTTCTATTCTTCAAATCTCCATTTTGATGAACTTGATCAATATCAACCCTACAACCTTGTTTATCAGCAACACAACAAATCTAACTAAGTTGGCTTTGTAGTTTTTGGCAAACTACCAGCCATTAATGGATTTGATATTCCTTTACTAGTAGCCGTTTGCTCCGGGATAGCCAATTCTTCATTATAAACAACAAGGTGAATTGATAACCTAGTTTTGAGTAAACTATCAATTATCAACAAATTTGATTTGTCTTTACCAAAAGACATTTGCTTTTGGACTAGTCAAGGCTTCATTGCCATAACATGGTGCACTGATAACCTTATAGTTTTTAGCAAACTATCCGCTATCAACAGATTTGATTAGTCTTTACCAGGAACTGTTTGATCCTGGACTAGCCAACCCTTCACTGTGAAGCAAGGTGAGTTGAGAACCATACAATTTTTGTAAATTATCAACCATAAACGGATTTGAGAAGTCTTTACCGCAAGCCGTTTGCTTATGGACTAGCCAGTTCTTATGTTTGTTAAACATGGTGAACTGATGACTATTTGTTGTGTGGTTTTACAACCAACACTCAAAGATCCTCCTCATTTCCATCTTGGCCTCCAAACTCATCAATATGTTGCTCAATAAACCTTAGCAAATCAAATACAGTATCATCATCAGATACAACTGTCAATTTTAGATCCATCATCCTCTCAAGTGTGTTTTTAGTAAGAGGATATCTTCTCTCTGCTAGCATATTGATCTCAATACCATCTTCTAGTCTCAAGACATGAACTCCACAATTTTCATAGAATATCCAGCTCTGAAGCTTCCACTCTTCTTGATTCTTCCAGAGTTCATCATCTTCCTTTGACTCAAACATAATCCTCAAATCACCCCAAAGAAGTAGATCAATTCCTTCTGGAGGTGTTGTTTCAAACCTTTTCATTACTAGACTATGTATCTCAACCAGATCCATCCTATCAAAAAGTTTAATCATCTCAGAAAAGGTCTTGATCCACCTTGAACTTCCATCAGCTCTAAAAACTCTGTAGTAAATCAACTCTCTTCCAAAATGACCATAATCATAAAATTTTGATTCCCAGTTGATGATAGGATACCTAGTGCCCAGAACTTCATAATCAATCTTTTCTTCTTCTTCAGGAACTATCTTTAGAAAGGTTCTTAGTTGATTCTCCTCTTCATGATCAGAATCAGTCTTTTGCCTTTTAGACCTCTTTGGAGCTTTCATCTTAAGTCTCCTTCCTGATCTTTTCCTGATATTCTCCTTAGGTTCTTCAATTTTAGCTTTAACCTTAGTACTTTCAGATTCTTCAGAAACCTCTTCTTTATCCATACCAGCTGCTTTCTTGTTCATCTTTTCAATCAATTCTTCATCTTTAGCAGAACCAATTGTAATGAAATTTTCATTTGCCCTTTTTACCTTTTCATACATCACTTGTATTTCTTCAAACTTCTTTTTGTTTAGCTGAGCATGTCTGTATCCACCGACATAATTCAAGTATGTCATCATTTGGTTTCTTAGCTGATTTCTTGTAGGAAGCTTGTTTCTGATAGCCTCAGATCTTTGTTGAGCAAGAAATCTTCTTTGTGCAGCAATGGTATCATGAAGAAACTTGGCTCTTTGCTCAAAGGTAAACTTTTCTCTCTCTTCTTCTTGAAGCTTCTCAGCAAGAATCTTGTCAGCATTAAGTCTTGCTTGAATAAAGTCATACTCATTGGTGAATGCAGCTTTAGTAGCTTCTTCCTCAGCCAACTTCTTCTTCTCTTCTTCTGCTTCCCATTCCTCCTGAACCTTTCTAGCTATTTCTTCATCATTATCAAGTTGAGCAAACTTTCTTTCAGCTTCATTTACACCTTCTGATTCAGCTTTTTCTTCAAGAACTTTCTTGCCTTTTTCTTTAGGATCAATCTTTGGAAGTGGCTTCAAAGTTAAGATTGACCTTTTAGTTGTATTTCTTGGTCTATCAGTATCTTTAATCTCGTTAATCTTGAATCCTTTTTGTTTAGTCTTATTTTGGCTCATGGTAACCAGAAATTGTGCAATAGTTTCATCATCTCTAAAAACAGTTGTAGGAGCAGCACTTTCATCTGAATTTCCATCTTTTGGCTCAGCAGTGCCTTCATTTGGCTTGTCGGTGCTAACTTTTGGGTTGTCGGTACTAACTTGTTCTTCGGTACTAACTTGTTCTTCAGTACTTACTCTTGTTTCTTCACTGTCCTTCACTGTCCCCTTATCATGAGCATCCTCAGGCTCCATGTAATCCATTGCATCATCAAGATCATCAAAAGCTGGATCTTTATGCACTGTTGGTTTAGATTTGGCAGGTTTCCTCCCCTGTTTGGATACAGACTCCTTCTGCATCAACTTTGTATTCAAAGACTTCTTCCTTGCTAATCTTTTCTTCATGGAGACAATCTTGATCCAAGAATTATGGTGTGAGATAACAGGTTTAGCCTTCTTCTTTAGCTGCTTGATCTGAGTCATCAAATCTTTAATTTGTACAGCTTGAGTTGTAACCTGTTTACACAAGGAAACACAAAGATCATACACACTTTGGAGTGTCAGTCCATCCTCATTCCCTGATAGGGATCTATCACTGGATGACTGACCTTCATGATTCCCACCAGAGCCTTCTGGAATGGAATCAGGAATTGGGTTAGAAGAAGAAGGTCTGAGGAATAGGTCAGGCTGTAGCTCAGACTGGTCTTCACTTGGGTGAGTAGGAGAAGGTGTGGGTTGGGTTTCAGATGGTCTTTCTGAAACTGCACCTTCATCCTATGTTGGTTGAGCCAACATAGAAGGAAATAAAGGGGTCACATTCCCAGAAAATTTTTTACCCTTCTTAACCATAAAAGAGAAAACCTTAGTAGTCAAAGCATTAATAGGGAAGTGGTCTAAGGGGACAGGCACATTCTTGAGTTGGTTAGTCAAAAATACTGTACTAAACCGTGGGTACATGACAAACTTCTTCTTTGCATCCAAATGCCTCATCATACCATCAAAAATTAGTTTTGAAAAATTATAAACTTGATTAGTGGCCAAACAGATGACAACAGTTGCAATATTAGTAGGTATTTGATCCCAAGATGTGCTTTTTGAGCTTAAACAGTGGATGATGGTATGAAACAAAAATTTCCATTGAGGAGAGAAGAGTCCTTTATTAAAAGTAAGTGTATTCAAATCTCCCTCATACCCCATCAATTGAATGGTATCAAATATAGCCTGGTTTGGTAACACATCAATCCCAGCAGCATCATTAAATTGAAGATCACTTCTAATTGATGCTTCTGAGATTGAGACAGGCTTGCCAGCAACTGTGGCAGTAATATACCTAACATTGTTGATTGTTTTGGATTTAGCAGTCATCCAAAACTGTTCAACAAACGTAGTAGAGACAACAGGACTTACAGTGAGAGCATAGTGAATTGAGCTGCGTGTAAGGAAGTCTATGATCTCATGAAATTCAGCATTCCCATCAGTCTTTTCTAAGTAGGCGACCATGTTGTGCTTAGGACAGGATTCAAGAGCTGCCATAGTCGATGAATTGATGGTTGTCGGTGATGAAAAGATTAGGGTTGTTAAACGAGAGCGATTAAGAGATATTAGGTGAAGAAAGTGTGCAATTGAGATGGGTTTATATAGGTTGAGCAAACCCAAGATCAAAGAAACTGTGCAATTTACACTTTAGACCCCTAGCGGTATTTTCTCCAACGCTTATTCAGCGATACAAACTTTGCCCAACGGTACCAACTTTAAGCCTGGCGGTACTAACTTTTTAGTTACCAAAATTAACCAAAACTAGCAGCACTAACTAACTTAGTACCATATAAAGAGCCCTCAGGGAACCAATCATAGATCTGTAGACATGTACATCCACATCTTCACCATTTTCATCCTTGACCAGTGGCTTATTAGACTCAATAGGAGTAGTAGCTGTTCTGATGGACCAAAAATCATACTTCTTAAGGATGTCAGCTACATACTTGTCCTGACTAATAAAGATTCCATCAGGTTGTTGCTTCACTTGAAGTCCCAAAAAGAAAGTGAGTTCACCCATGGAGCTCATTTGGAGTCTTTTGTGCATACAGTCTTCGAACTCTGTACACATAGACTTCTTCATAGAGCCAAAAATAATATCATCCACATACACTTAGACTAACATAATGTCACTCTTATTCTTCTTAATAAACAATGTTTTGTCTATGGTACCTCTCCTGAAACCATTCTTCATCAGAAAAGAAGAACATGTGCTCTCATTACTCAGCAGCAACTCGCGCTAGGCGCTTGACTTCCGAAGAACACTAAACGAGAGCTGATACTTTGATCACCCATATAGACTTTGTTTTGGATACAGATCACAAACCCGCCATTCACAATAGATAGAGTTGACTGGACATAACACCTCCTGCCCTATCAATAGTTGCCATTGAGAGAATGCACTTTTAACGATCCATTTTGGTAACAAAAGTCGCCATGTATGATGCACAGGCAAAAATAACATGATTGCCTCTACCATTGCAACAGGTGCCAGAAATCTCATCATAATCTATTCTTCCTCCTGTCTAAAACCATGTGCTACAAGCCTCTGGCTTTTGTTTTTTACAACAATTACCTTCTCTCATCCCTTAATTCTTGAAGACACCATTTGTGCCAATTGCCATTTTCTATATAGCAATCAACAAGTATCCAAAACCATCTGTAATTTTAAACTGCAGCAATTCCCTTGCATTGCTTCAACCCAGCTTATCTGCGTAAGCTTGTGATATAATTGGTCCCGCAATGCACGATCGCTTCTATCATCTAACCAAGGAGAGAACTAGGAGGGCGTGGGGCTAAAAAAACCAGTTCTGAATTGAATCTTTGGTTGATATAGTTCTATGTCTGTTTGGAGATGTAGCTCACCATGGCGGTGTGGTTGTGTTGAAGAATCCTTTTGAATCTTTCCTCTTGTTTGGACTGCTAACTTAGGATCTCCTAGAATTTGATCTTTTGGATGATCCTTATGAATTCTGAGTGTGGGAATATGACTGACATTAATGGTGGCATCCATATTGTTGAAAACAGCCACTGCACCCACAGTCTCATCATCATAGGCTCTATTGAATATGCTATCATTTGAAAATGCATCAGAATTATCTTCTAAATCAGGCATAGTTGGATCAATGGGTAAGTCAGCATTAGGGAGAGTAGATACATCAATAGGTATTTTTCCTCCAAGATAGACAAATGATGATTCACCAGCATTTCACGATGAGGGAGTATAGCACACTAACATTGTCATTGTAGCAGTACTAACAGATGACACTACCAGAACTAATTGTTGGTTAAAACTGTATTCTAATTGCTGCACTCTTTTTGAGATGCAATATTCCTCTTTTTTTCTTCAAAATATTGTCTTGTTGCATCATCTAGAGCTTTAGCAATCACTTCTTGAGCAATCATCTTCTCAAGTTCATCATGCAAGACTTGTTCATCTTCTGTTATCTGATGTTGTCCTTCCTTGTCAGCAACATCTTCCGAATCACATCATTGAATTTAGAAGAGCTTTCATCTTCTACTGGAATCCTTGTCCTATGAGGGTGTAGTAGAAGCAGTATGTATTCCTGAGAAGGTTCTTTATCTTTTCCTGATGAACCTAAAACATAAGAATCTTGTGTACCTACATCCACATTAACTTGATTTTCTACACTAACAGGAATATAGTTCATTGAGTTGGTTAGAAAATCAAGATCAAACATCCAATTAGGACCAGTTCCTGCCATATTTGGTTGATCTTCCATAAAATCAATATGCAGATTCTCTTCTACCCTTTTGGTCCTTTTGTTGTGTACTCTAAAGGCTTTACTAGTGGTAGAGTATCCAAGCAAATAACCTTCATTAGATTTCCCATCAAATTTGCCCAAGGAATCTAAGGTGTTTAAGATGGTCAAGGGGCACCCAAAAGGTCTCATAAAACTAATACTAGGAGATTTACCTATTAAAATTCAATATAAGGTTTTCTTATTTTGAGGTTTCGTCACTAATGCCCCTAATTCAGTACTCGCAGAGCAGTATTTACTGCCTCTATGCCTAATAATTGAATAGGTAAAATGAGTCTGCTAACATAGTTTCTAGCAAGCCTCAATTAGGGTCCTGTTTTTTTCTTTCTTCAACACAAAATCTGTCATGGTAGTTCTAGCCCCACTAAACTCCCTTTTAAATTCCTTTTTTAGTACAGAATTTATTCAAGCAGGTTTTAAACACGTCCCATTAACACATCTAATGATTATTAAATATTATGATTCAATGGGTTTCTAAGCCTAAGATAAATTAACAAAGGAGATTCAGATGTATACATCCTTGTAGGCTAAGAAAAATAACCCAACTAAATCATGCTGAATCATCAGTCACATACAAACCAACATTCCATTTTTTTGTTAATACTTCTAAGAGACAGGATCCAAATAAGTCCATATGAAGAAAATTCTAGGGCTTTCTGATGATTCTTTCTAACATAACCTTACAGGAGGCCTTATGTTGCCATACCCTTTTGTAGCAACACAAGTGTGGTCATCCACCAAAACTTTTGAAGGTAACCACTAACTAGGTGACCTTTAACAAGTTGTTTAAATTATTTGAAAATTAACATAACCTAATCTCCTGTGCCAATCATTTTAGTACTCACACTGCAATTGCATTTGCATATAAACAAGTTAGTACCTCCAAGTGGAACAATGTTCATTAAATCCAAGCGAAACACATCATCCTATCTAGGAGCCTCTAAGTACAACTTGACTTTCATCAAGAAGGCTTAAAGCTAGTAGACATAGATAAGCATTCAGTCTTAGTCAAAAAGGACACTATGTTTCTCTCTGCGTCACACATTTGTGAGAACAGAGAAAAGGTTACACTTGATGTTCATCCAAACAAATAAACATTCATCTAAAGTCTAAATTACAGTTTTATTTTAACCTTTAACTCGTGAATATACCTGCTTTGGGATCACTTCCTAAAAGCCTACAAAGCCTCCATTGTAATTCTTCATAGTCTGAAAGATAGAGCTTTGTTGCCAGTCATATGGCTCGAGCAACACTATCCACTACTGCAAGATCTTGTAACAAGATCTCTAGGATTGCCCTGCATAAAAAGGGTAACGAGAATTAGTATCTATAGACCCAAGCCATTACAGACTTGGAAATACCTTTTGGGTTAACATACTCAACCTTCTTGAGCATGAATGATCCACTGTCTTTAGACACATGATCCAAGTAATTTCCCTTAGGCCTCCAAATCCACCTTGACTTTCTAAGGTCAGTATCCATCTTACCCTTACTAGTATTAACTACTGCTCTTGTCCTAAATCATAAGTCCATATTATTAAAACCCTAAAAGTTTAACATCTTGTTTAAAGTCTATGGGTCCAAAAGCTGTTGGTTTTGTGTAAAAGACATCTTTATAAATAGTGTGAAAAAGCGCCTCGTGGGTCTGTACATTGACTATTCTTGAAAGTAAATTGGGTCTATTTAAGCACACCAGTTTGTGCTTTTGGGGGCAAATGTGTCTTACATTACTAACGGCCTAGGCATACTAACTGGCCTAACAATAACAAACTGTGTAACTGGCCCTTTTCCTCATTTGGCACTAACGGATAAAACCAAACCTATTCTGGTTATTAACTCCTGATAAGGACAAAAAGATCCATTCTTGCTTGAGGTAGTTTTAATTTATTTGAAAAATTTCGATGATTAACTCTTTTAGCAATATCCATACGGTATGACCACCCATTGACCATATTACCTATTTCTCATCTTAAGGTTCTGGTCTTCTTTTGTCATAACTAATCACAAATCAATGATCAACTGTTAGTGCTCTTATAGACAAAGCAAGCTTTTATTATCTTAAATATCCAATCCTGCTTATCTATGAAGTTTGACCAATTTATCAATAGTCCTAAACAGGATTATCTGTTTGCACTTCAGACACATCAATCCACATCTCTGAGTTCCAATCCTTAATGATAACTTTATCTCTGTTAACTCTGATTCCTAGACTCCTTAGGTTTTGAATATTTGCTTCATTTGTATTAACCTACAGTCTCACTTGTTTTAAGTAATAAGATCATTTTGATTTTTTTGACTCAATTATTTTCTCTAATGGCATATTCATTTAAATCTGTAAAGATATGTCAGCTCTTGGGGTTAGGAAGTTCCCTGTTATAGGAGGGGGAACAACATGATACCCATCTGCTTTAGAAAACCTATCATTAGCTGGTATGGACTCTTCATCACTAGTTCTGACATCAAAAACACTCAAACTAATCTCACTATCAGTTTCAGAATTGTTACTTATTTCATTGAATTGTGTGCCATATCCTAAACCAGTTTTTATCTCTAGCACGCATTTGAGTGTGATAATTCATCAAGTTTCTTTGGATGATCTTCCAGTTTTATCTTTAACTTTCACTCATCTCTTTCCTAACACTTTTCGATTTCTCTAATTCAAGTTTTAAGGTTGTTTAATTTTATTTCTCTACATTTGAAAGCTCACAGTTTTAAAAACTCATTATTTTTTCACCCCAATGCCAATTCATTCTTTTCATTACAAGAATCATATTCAAGTTACACTAAGAGGCAAACTCACAACCCTTAATTTCTAGACTTATTTCTCTACTATGTTATTTCTCTTTCACAAACATAATTCTTTTGACGTAGTTTTTAAAAAGATTCAAGACAATTGTTTAGAACATTTATGTACCTCATTGTGCAAGCAGAACTGATGAGCATGAAGAAGAGATTGGCCATAAGCATAGTTGACTGGTTCCTACTTCAAAATCATTACTCCAGACAAAGGCATCCTAGACCATTTCCTTGAGCCACCAGAGCTATGATGAAGATTCATTTGTTGGTGCATTGCTCCTGCCATTGTCACCATAAGATCTTCTCTCTTGATTCCTTCCAGATCTATATTCCCTAGCAAAGTGCCCTTTTCTGTGACAGTTATAGCACTCAATTTTTAACTTATCAAGAGAAACATGTCGTTTTTCTTTGAAATTGAAGTTCCTTCTTGTCTTTTGAATGAATTTCTTCACCTTGACAGTCAACATACCCACCTGCCATCTAAGATCTAATTCTTCCAAGTCATCTTCATTAATCTGCTAAAAATCCTCATTATTCAAATGAAGACTTGGTTGTTGTGTGTCAAAGAAATAGTACGCTACATCATGACCACATGGGGTAGCTTTTAAACTTGATCAAATTCCTCCCACATACTAACCCCAAAATCTCCACTGGCAAGTAACTAACTTAATTAGTACTGCTAGTTGATCTAAATCTATATCTTGAAGAAATTCAAGTTCTGAGAAGTTAGAAAGCGTGAACTTGAAGAACCTTATCATCTCATCTTCATAAACCCTAAGATGTTGTAAGAAGGGGGTTCCCATCAACATATCAATCTCATCCATGTCAGCTTAATTCTCAAGATTAAAGCAATTTGATTCATGAAGAAGGAAGACTTCTTAGGTTAACTCTGGTTGAATATCTCTTTGATATGGAGCACCATGAACCTCCTAATTGACTTATGAGATTTTGGAATCTATCATAAGCCTTGTCCAGACTTACAATTGATGTATCAGTAAATTCGTTTTTCAACTGATGTTTTTTAGAGACATATTCTGCATCTTCTTGGATTCTACCATTACCTCCAAACCTTCTTTGATTGAAAGGCCCAGAGAGATTTAGCATCTGTAACATTATGAAAACTTAGAAGGTATTCATCAGTATTGCTAAAAGCAAGGTATGTTTCATAACACTTCTTGTTCCTTTTAGCAGCCAGTTGTTTGGCAGTCTTAGGAACAGGAGGAGCAGAAGGACCAGATTGATCTCCTGTTGGTGCAGGTTCTTCTTCTAGATCTCCATTGACAATAACATCCCATAGGTTATGGTCTGTGTGACAGATATATTGTCGCATTCTCATGCTCCAAATATCATATTCTCCCTTCCTGATGATAGGGATTTTCATTGCTGTGATAGTGGGTGGAGGAGTGTCTTGTTCTGCCATCTTACAATTGAGTTCTTCTTATTCAGAGTTTCCACACAAGCTCTGATACCACTTGTTGGATCGTTTACTGAATAGATCTTAAACCTTTAGCTTGTAAAGGGTTTGTTTCTTTAGATAATTCTAAAGCAACAATAATGAAACACTGATTTGAACACTATTGATTATGCGGAAACTAATCAATAATGCTAAGAAGAACAGTATTAAGAATCACAAAAGAACTTTATATTATAACTTGAATCTGCCTAGGTTACAGATTACAAAGACTATGATTGCTAATCGATCTCTATTGATCTGTGTAGAACTATATCTACTAACTATGCCTAGGGTTCCTTTTATAGACTAAGGAAACCCTAATGGGCTTTACAAAACGCGTACAAAGATCATGCATATCCTTTCCTAAGATATCTCATGCATATCTCATAAACGGTACTAACTATTTTATACTAACGGTACTAACTATCTGATCAGTACTAACATTTTGTACTGTTAGTACAAATTACAACTAGCGGTACTAACTAATATAACTAACGGTACTAAGTCAGGAATGCATAATTCCCAACAAGCATATTAAACTTCTTCCTTGGCATGAACCTTGTCTTTAGATGTTCAAACAAATAACCGTAGCGTCTATGCAATTCATCAAAGAAACTCTTATATCATTTGAAGCGTCCAGTCTTGGGTTTAAACAAGGATAAGAGGCGGTTTGTAGCAGATAGTTTAGATTTTGGTGAAGATGATTATGGTGTTGAAGATGAAGGTGGTGGATCATTTGCCGTCAATTCCTTGAGTTTCTTAGTATCCGAAGATACGAGAGTAGAATGAATCCTAGGGGATCTAATTGTTATGGGTGATGGTGTACACCTAGACTCCTCTACATGCTTCCCTTTTCCCCTTCTTTTCAACTTATAATCATCCTCTGCTGACTCTTCCTCCTCTTTATTAACATCTACAGGTTGTACAGAAGCAGTTATCTCTACCTCTGGACTTTCCTTATCACTCCTGGGCTCTTACCTAGTGTCGGGATCATTTTGATTATCATTTTTCCTAAGGGTAGTACTATTAACCTCAGCATTTTCTGCATTCTCTGCTCCTTCAACCAAATTCTCAATCTCCTCAGCAATCAAGTGCTCCTTAACTTTTTGTACATTTTGCTTTGCTTCAAGCTCATCATGATTTTTTTGCTCAGCAAGACTTAGTTGAATTGTATCTTATAAGATTATGTCATCAGCCTCAGCAGTAATTGGGATTGGTGTTTGTGAAGTAAGTCGTGTTGATCATCTTGAAGGAATACGAAGCCTAATTACTATAGACTTTCGTAGAGCACTTGATTCTCCTTTATCCGTATCAGGGTTAGGTGACCTAGGGGCGCTAGTTATCCTATGCGTTCCTTGGGTAGACTCAATCAGCTGTGACTGAGTCGTAGGAACATCTACCCCAAACACCGCAACATACATATGATAATGCTCCATAAGCTTCATCTCATCCGTGATCATCCAACTCGGAATTTTCATTCCAAATCCTGCCTTATTCTTCCTTGAATTGAATATGCTCTAAATTATCTCATCATCTTCTAAATTGTGATATTTATCACGAGCTCTTTGTGAGATCTCAGGGAATGCAGTCATGTAGTGTCCGACAATGAGCTTTGTAAATCTTGGATAAGGAATTAGTGTTGATGGATGTTCAAGTGCATAGTGCAATCCTTCCCAAAGTAACTCAACATAATCTACATGCATATTGTTGACAAAACAATACAACATTTGCATAATATGCAAATATCTTGCCAAGTGTCTGCCATTGTTGTACGAGTCATGTCGTCTTGAAGTTGGATGGTGATCTTAATTCCAAAATAAAACCAAGATCATTCAGAAAGAATGGAGCCATTTCTGAAAACTTTGGGGTAGAAACAAATCGTTCATGATTGTTATTTGTAGCTTGAGGCAGTTGAAAGATTCTTATGATATCATTAAGAGTCATTGTGATCTCTTTTCTATCAAGCATGAACTTGAGCCTATACTTTGATCCATCTTCCTTCAAAGTATGCCAGAACTGCCGTAAGTATATCCATGACACTGATGAAGAAGCGGCAATGCTGAATCTGAGGGGATGATTTTGAATGATGTTTGCCATGATTTTTCTTTCATTTGGACACAGTGGATTGTAACGATCAATATATTTGTTAGCATCCATGAGAGCATATCATTTGTTGGGTGGACATAATTCGTCTTGATGAACATCGGTTTGTCTTTGTAGCTATGCCATGATGAATTCTGAATGATTGATGACAAGATGTTAGATAACAAACAATTTATATGACATTTTTGTCTCTTTCCGCTCTGTCTATTTTATATGTTCTGGCAAATCTTTTTAAACATATTTTTGATCAGTTTGTTTCTCATGTGCTTTTTCTAGCACATGCCATACGCTTTATTTTCATTTTTCTTTTGATTTCTCTTTTTGTGTGCTTTGGCATTTCTTTTTCGAACACACTTCAAATTTGCTTTTTCACATATGGATTTTGTCTCTCTTTTTGTTTAGAATATGCTCACAAGAAGTTCTTTGTGAAATGATACTCTTTCAAGAATGATGAAGATACTCTCAGATTTTGAATAAGACTCAAATTTGAGAAATTAAAGAGATATCATTTATATTCTTAAAGCTTTTTGTGAAAGAGTACAATTTTTGACACAATACAGAAATTTGAGAACTTTTCAAAAATCATTTGTGCAAAAGAAGTTGTATTTGAGAACATAGAATCAGTCAAACTCAATTCAACAACTGAATGGTCACTAAGTCACTCACTCCTCATTCTGTTCATTGCAGAAAATGGTCAAAACCGGACATGACTTAGACCACTTAAACAATTAAGAATTGAATTATCAAACTCTAGTTATTTTGAAATTCTTCATTTTTGCTTCTTGTAATGAATCTTATACCATGTAAACAAACACATCTAATTCAACAACTGAATGGTCACTAAGTGACTCACTCCTAATTTTGTTCAATGTAGAAAATGGTCGTAACCAAACATGACTTAGACCACTTAAACAATTGAGAATAGACATATTTGACACAAGGCCTAAAATTCATCAAAACTTGATCAACGTTTGTTTAATTTTGAGGTACTTTTTCACAAACATTTTGAAATTCAACTTCACATTAAAAACTGATCTTATTTTTACAGACATTCGAGCTTTAGCTAACCTATTCAAATATATATCATCAATTATTCATAAAATCTATAAACCCCCCTCCACCCAAAAAAATTTGTGAATTTATCAACAAATTCGACACTTCCAAAATTGAACTTTGACTTTTTCAAGTTTGACTTTCTGAATTTTGACTTTCCAGGTTTGACTCTTTCGAATTTGATCCTTTTCAAGTCTAACTTATCGAAACTAAATTACTTGGCCATTTTTCAACAAGTCCATCTTGATTAGTTTTAGTTATTTATACATATTTTAATTAATTTCGACAACTTTTAAAGACTTTTGAATTTTGACCAGAGTGTCGAATTTGAGATTTTTGGAGTTTCATCAGCTTATACGTTAATTAACTATACACAAACACTATTATTAGCATTAACAAGCCTAAATCTATTATCAATATTCAAAAAACCCTAATTTCGAAAACCCTTATTTCTTATCGAATTTAATTTCAACGTCAAGAACACCATTAAAACTCGTTTCAAAAACCCTTAACATCGAAAATTACTTACTTTAAAAATGAGAGAATGATTGTGGACGTTGTTATGAACTTAAAATCAAAAACTCAATTATCTCTTCTTTTTCGATATGAAACTCAAAATAAAGAAAAAGAGAAAATGAAATTAATATCCTATTTGTACCGTCCAAATTTGAAAGCTTGGAAAGTGACACTTTCAGCCCTTGGAGTTTTTCCTTCTGAATTTTTGTTTGAAAAATGACAGTTTTGGCCCTTGTAATTTTAGAAACCGAATTTAATTTCCAAAAATTACAAAAACTTCCCCTTGGAGTATGATCCCTTTACGCAGTTTGTCCATTAATGAAATTTTTTTCTCTTTCAAAGTCCAGATTTTCACAAAATAATAAAAAACTCCCTCTCGAAAATATATAATTTTATAAAAACTTATCAAATGTTCGCGAGATCATTGTTTTATTGGATTTTGAAAGTGATGTGAAATTAAAATTCAGGTGAAGTACGTGAATGGAAATTACAAAAACACATGTTTTGTCAATGAGAACACATTTGTTATCAAAATAACTCTCCCTAGATATGATCTCGTATAGACATTTGTAAACACAGTATGATGAAAATATAGATCATGAAAACTGATTGTAATGAGAAGACATGTGATTTTGTTTAAATTACGTTTTTGTCCTTTTACATTTTTTATTTTTGTATTTGAAAACATGAAGGAAATCTTTTTGGATTTTTGTATTTTTCAATTTTTATTTTGTTTTTGATTTTGAAAAACATCAAGAAAATCTTTTTGAGTTTTTATATTTTTTAATTTTTAATTTTGTATTTTCAAGATTTATTTACAATTTTAATGTATGATCTTTTTCAAGAAGATAACATTGTCATACTTTCCAACAGTGTTGGAGTCATACATCTTATACAAATGCGATGAACTAAGTACTCAAATCGTTCCTTAGGAAGATCTTTAGTAAATAGATCCGCAAGTTGGTATTCGGTTTCGACAAAGTATAATTCCAACGTTCCCTTTTCAACGTGTTCTTTAATAAAATGATACCGGATGTCTATGTGTTTTGTACGCGGATGCTGAACCGGATTGCATGAAATAGCGATAACGCTCTTCGAATCGCAATACAGCGATATTCTGTTGTACTTCTATCCATAATCCAGTAATTGTGTACGCATCTAGATGACTTGTGCAAAACACGCAGACAATGATACATATTCAGCTTCAACTATTGACATCGCAGTACAATCTTGCTTTTTTGAACTCCAGCTCATGAGCTTTTTACCTAAAAATTGTAAACTTCCTAATGTGCTTTTGCAATCGTCTTTACATCCTGCATGGTATGTGTTTCAATATGCAATTAGTTCAAATCCGGAGTCCTTTGGATACCATAGGCCCATGTTATAGGACTGTCTTAGGTATTGAAAGAGCCGCTTAACCTCTTTGAGGTGTTTGACCATAGGACGTGCTTGGTAATGAGCATAAACAAAGGTGGCAAAAGCAATATCTGGTCGAATGGTTGTTAGATACATGAGCCCTCTAATCATTCGACGATAAGTCATTTGGTCAATAGGAGTGCCTTGTAAATCAGCATCTAGTCTCTTAGTGGCCATAGGTGTGCTCACGGAGACACATTCATCCATACCATGTTTCTTTAAAAGCTTAATTGTTTATTGTGACTGACTAATGAATATGCCACGGGGTGATTGATGAACTTGAAGTCCAAGAAAGAACTTTAGTTCACCCATCATAGACATTTTAAAGTTATTTTTCATAATATTTGCAAATCATTTTGAAAATTCTAGATTTGTAGACCCAAAAATGATGTCATCGACAAATACTTGGACAAGTTAAATGTCTCCCCCATGACGTCATGTAAACAAATTCGGGTCAACAATACCTTTTGTAAAATGGTGTTCAATCAAGAATGAAGATAGTTTGTCATACCATGCTCGTGGAGCTTATTTGAGACCGTATAGAGCTTTCTTCAACTTGTAGATCTGGTCTGGAAAGTCTGGATCTAAAAAACCATTAGGTTGGCTAACATAAACTTCCTCTTTCAATGGACCATTAAGAAATGCAGTCTTAACATACATCTAAAAGATTGTAACATTTTTATGTGCAACAAAAGCAACGAACATCCTAACAACTTCAAGACGAGCAACAAGAGCAAAGGATTCCTCAAAATCTATGCCTTCTTCCTACTTGTAACCCTTCATAACAAGAAGAGATTTGTTTCGAATAACAATATTTTATGCATCACTTTTATTCTTCCAGAGCCATTTGACAGCAATTATATTCTTTCCATCTGGTCCAGGAACTAGTTCCCAAACATCTAGTCGCTCGAATTGATGCAACTCATCTTGCATTGATTCTATCCAGCTATGATATGACATGGCTTCTTTAATGTTCTTTGGTTCAAGGGTGCTGACGGTTAATGCATACATTCATACCTCAGAATTAGTGTGAAGTCTTTGGTGAGTCATTACAGGTTTGGATGGGTCACCAAATACTTGTTCCAAAGGATGAGCTTTAGTCCAGATATGTGTTGAGGGTTGTACTTGGTGGAACTCATGCATATTTGATGCGTCTAAAGCAGTTTTAGATGACTCAACTTCCTCAAAGTTTGGAGCATCATATGGAACAAATATCGTATTACCATCAAAATCTGCAAAATCTTCTTGATTGAATTCATCAGCCTCATTTAAGGATATTAAAGAAGTTTGTTCTTCGGATGAAGTTACAATGGGAGGAGTCTCGTTTACTTCAATGATGATTAAAGATGTCGAAGGTGAGTCTTCATGATTATGAACTTGTTGTGCAACGAAATTGATGGACATTTCAGAAGACCTCTTCTCAAAGTATTCTTCATACATTATACTGAACAAATTATCCAAATCTTCTTTATATGGAATATTCATGGATTCTGCTGATGAATCATCATTGATTAATCGTTGAAAAACGGGTTCTAAACTGTCATGTTTAGAAGCCATAGCTGTGAGCTCATCAAACTTGACATGGATGGTTTCCATAATCTTTTTGGTACGTCGATTATATATTCAAAACCCTCTGGATGTTTCTGAATAGCCAATGAAGATACCAATTTCTGCTTTAGGTTTCATTTTTCCAAGGTCATCTTACTCATTTGTTGGATAACACAATGAACCAACCATATAAAAGTACTCCATATTTGGTTTTCTGTCGTGTAGCAATTCATATGGTTTTTTGTTATACCTTGTATGAATTATTGACCGATTTTGACTAAAGCAAGCGGTGGAAACTTCCTCGGCCCAAATAAATTCTAGTAATCATGAAAAGATAAGCATTGTGCATGCAGCCTCAACAAGAGTATGATTACGTCGTTGAACAACACCATTTTGTTGAGGCGTACGAGCAATCGAAAATTGTTGCATAATGCCTAACTTATCATAATGGGCTTTAAGAGTTGCATTTTTGAATTCAGTACCGTTGTCAGTACGAATCTTGCAAAATTTTGGCATTGTAATTCAACTGAACTTAAGTAATGAAATTCTTTATTATCTCAGGAGTCTCATCTTTTGTGCGAAGAAAATATACCCATGTGAATCGAGAATAATCATCGACAATCATAAGAATATACCTCTTTCCGTTGATTGATGCTACCCTCATTGGTCCACATAAATCCATATGTAGCAATTCTAACTTGGAATGATTACTTGGAACCACTTTTGGTGGATGAGAAGCTTTCTTGCTCTTTCCCTGCTCACATGCAGAACATAGGTGATCTTTTTCATATATGAATTTTGAAAGACCATCAACCAGGTCATGTTTGGTAAGATCGTTTAAGGTACTAAAATTAAGATGTGAGAGTCTGCGGCGCCATAACCATGACTTTGTCGAAGTGGCTTTGGACATAAGACAAATAGGTGAAGAAGTAGCCATATCAGAAATGGATATTTTATACAAATTGGATTCACGAGCTCCTGTAAGCAGATCATCTCCTTCTAGATTGCGCACATAACATGTATTTGAGCAAAAAGCAACTTCTAGATCACCGCCACAAAATTGTCCTACACTAAAGAGGTTGTGTCCTAGGCCTTCAACGTAATATACATGACATACAGTGATGTTGCCATGTAAATAATCGCCATATCCTGTGATTTCTGCAAAATGATCGTTCCCAGAGCGGATGGTGCCCATGAATTTTTTAACAAAATTTTCCAGCAGTGATCGATCACCAGTCATATGCTTTGAACAACCACTATCAATGATCCACAGAACGATTTGAACTACCTGCAATACATGAAGACACCATACCTAGACAAGTTAACAATTTGACTACCCATTTTTAAACAGAAACCAATGTTTTAATAGTAGGTCGACTATTAACAACATTCGGAGGCGTTTTAACAGGTGACCAACCAACATTTGGCTGTAATTCGTACCACTTTTGCCACATTCGACTAGTTCGAATTTTATTCTTCATGTAGTTGCTAAGTGAATTGTGTCACAAAGTAAAAGCACTAGAGTCCTTATTTTTGGCACTTAAGGGAGTAACCACATCAATCTTAGTTTTAGAAACTATGGGAGTAGTATCTAAGGACTTAGATTATGTAGTCTTAACAGAAAACCTAGTCTTTGAAACTACAGGAGTAGTATCTTCAACTTTAGATTTTACTATTCTAGGAGTAGTAAATAAGGCTCTCCTAACTTTTGAAATCACATTCAATTTATAATACGCAAGACATTTATCATGACGCATAATAAGCACATTCTTAGCACAAGAAACACATAATACATCCTTTACTTTAAGAGCATTTTTAACATCCATATCAGTTATAATCTTTTTGTTTGAAACAACATTCTTAGATGCAACATATGTCTTTTTATTTGTCCTAACAGAAACTTCTACTTTCTCTTATGATTTCTTAGTGTTGGATAAGACACTATTCTTTAATGGTGAATCTCTATTCAATGGTCTTCTAAAACTAGAAGCAGCACTCAATCCTGTAGAAGGTAAAACACTCTTAGCTCTTTTTGTATTTGGTTTCGTTTGCTTAGTGACTTTGTACATTCCCGGTGCTATGACATTTTGGTTTGTTTTAACCTCTTTCTTTTTGTTAGGTGAAGTCTATAAAGTGACTGTTTTTGACAAAACATGTTTCTCTTCTGTTTTAGGAGCAATAGTTTTCTTGTGAAAACCTTTTTTATTTAGCGGAGTAACAGAAAGAAGTTGGTTAGAAACATTGATTTTGTCAAACTTAGTGTTTACGGACTTACTTTTTTAGCCTTTTCTAGTTTAGCTTTTAACTTAGATATTGTTATCAAAAGATCTTGATTTTGTGCACATACTTCTGCATACGCATAGGTCTTTTGAATTACATGCTCAATCAATTCATTGATTTCGACTTGAGTTTGAGTTCATGTCTTTTTGATTGAATAAAAAAGGTTTTGATATTCTGATTTAACATTTTCTCGTTCCTTTATCAAAGATTGTACTTAAAATTCCAAAGACATGTTCTCACTCTCAAGCTTTTCCATCTTTGATATCCAAGAGGTTTCGCAAATGTTTTTCAAAGAAGATTCAAATTTTTATCTT
The DNA here is from genome assembly GCA_026074375.1 of Tanacetum coccineum. Lineage (NCBI taxonomy): Eukaryota > Viridiplantae > Streptophyta > Magnoliopsida > Asterales > Asteraceae > Tanacetum > Tanacetum coccineum. The sequence continues at coordinate 41,146 of BQNB010009332.1, read as the reverse complement.
TCCTTTTCATGTTGTAACTGTAATTCAAAATCAAGACTTTATTTTTGACATCTTTGAACATCATTTTCCAGAATGTTTATTCGTTTTTGAATTCCCTCTTGGATTTCAATGGATTCCCTATGAATTTGCTCAATTTCATCTTGCACATTATTCTTGACACAATCATGACTCAACAACACACAACATTTGCTTTCATGCTTGACTTTTGCTTCCAAGATTTGATCTTTTAAAAGTTCATTTTGTTTTCATGTTTCACTAAGATCATTTTTTTGTGGAGGAAAAAACATCTTTCATTTCTTTTATATCTTTTAAAAATCATTTTTGAAAGATTTCAAAATTCAAATGCAACTTATGAAGAATTGGTTTCACTTCTTGTTGACAAAAGTTGGTTAACAGTATTTCTTCTATATACGTATAGAAAATGCTTTCTCATTTAGAATTCGTTTGTAATAACACAAACAATGTTTTGAAATCATTTTCCATTTTATTCAAATCTAGTAGCATTCGATTTGCACTAGGCATTGGTGTCACAGTTGTTTTTGTCTTAGAAGATGAATACGATGAACTTGCATTTGAAGAATTTTCAGAAGATATAAAAGATGAATGAAAATATTTTTGTTCAGCAGAAAGTTCTCTTTGTGGAACAAAATCTTCGTAAAGAGGATTTAAATTTTTGTAATCGATTGTACAAACATTTTGTTTTTTTATCTATAGCAATGGGGATTCTTTCAATTTTTATTTGACTCTTGGTAGCATCATCAAGAATGTCCTCAGTATCTCTAACATTCATATGAATTTTTGAATCTTCTAACCAAGAAGCATCATACAATTTTAGATTATGAGAAATTGCTTTCTTGAGGGTATAAGGATTTGCATACCCTGAACCATGTTTTAAATGTGAATTATAAAATGACATTGGTTTTGGTCTAAGCATAAACATTCCTTGTAAGGAGTTACCAAGTTTTAACATTACATCTACATTCTTTTTAGCTTTTGCTTCAAAATCTAGAACAATGTCATGGTATTTATCTTCATCTTCACTCATTTGGCGTTTCAAAATTGATTGAGTCTTTTGAAGTTCTACTGTTGTCTTTTTTTATCAAACAACATTCAATTATATGTTATCACGTTGCCCAACCTAACCCACACTCCCCAACTCCTAAACCTTGCACGTCATCTTGTTGTTCTAAATCTCGAATAACGTCTCGATCATGGATAAATTTAGATTGTGAGTCCTGTTCAAATCATTTTGCTTTTTGATCAGCTTTAATATATTCGTTAAAATAGGTAGTTTATTTCTTTTGGTCTTTTCAAAAACCCAAACCTTTTCTTTATACGACTCAAGCTGTTTAGTCAACACTATGTTTTGTTGTTGAACTTTTTTAGCAATTATTTTTTGTTTCTCAGCTTCCTTATATGCATTTCTAGCTAATTTCTCTAATTCATATGATTCAAGAACATTGTTATCATATTCAACACTGACACTATTAATATCTCTATTTGGTTCATCAAATATAATATTGTTATCAATTTGATCATCACGAATTATGTTGTTAATAATTTTAGGTTGCTTCGAATACTTTTGCTCTTGGTTATCTTTACCAGATAATGGATTCTCATAACTGGTGGATGGAGTTTGTACCTCACTGAGAAATGGATAATCATAGCTTGGCCCTGTAGCAGAATCAAAGTTTGTTGGTTAAATTCTGGCCATCAAGCATATATTTTCACTTAATTCCTCAATTTCTTCCATCCGATAAGCATCAACAAAGAGAAAATCATTCTGTTCATCGGTGAGAATTACTCCCTCTTCATCCTGTTTTGCTAGCAACATTTGTTCCATGAAGTACTTTAAATCTTGAACTCTTGGCTTAAGACAATTACGAGAATAATGACCTTTCTCACCGCAATTGTAGCATTAAACATTTGCAACTGTTCCTGAAGACATGGTTTGAAGATTCCTCTGTATATTTCTAGCATCATTTTGAACATTTTTACCCACAATGATTTCCTCTTGAACATATGAATGTCTTGTATTTCTGCCATCATTCTTATAATTTTTTTCTTTGAATGTTTACTCTGTCACCTTGAACAATTGCTTGATTTCTGGTGTTGGAAGAAGTACGAAGACGATTATTTGTTGGATTAGAGAAACATTGAGTGATAGCACGAGCAATTAAAATCATTGTAGAGGTAAGTGGATATTCAGAATTATTTTGAACTGCATCTCCTTGATAATCATCATCATAATCAACCACTGAAGAAGGATGTGTGGCATAATAAGGTGATGTAGTTCTAAAAGAGGAACCCTTATGTGCCACCAATGCAAGATGATCATGTGATTTTTCAAAATTCTTTGCTCTAGATGCATTAACCAGTTTCCCAAATTATTGAAAGGTAATCAAACAAATCTTCATATGAGTCTTTTGTTAACCTTTTTGCAAGACGAACTTGAGTAACATACTTGAGCCATTCAGGTTGCAAACTGTAACAACTCACATTTTCACACCTTTTTACTTCAATGAACATCCAATTATTTATTTTAAGCTTTTACGCGTTCACTTTAATTTCCAACGATAAATTAAATCGCGTAAACTAAAAATTATCATTCAATATAAACGGGCATCAAACGATTAAATGTTTACATCAAGCAAGTGTTAAGTAATTATTTTGAGGATAATTATTAACTTTTTTCATTTTATTTTTATTGGTTGCGTAAAGTGATTACGTTTCACGATAAAATACGTTTAGGCATTTAAATTCATTGCTTCAATCTCATCTTCATAGTGTTTCAAATCATCTCCTCTTAAATCCTCTTCTGTTTGCATCCTTGGTTCTTTAGTTTCAGAAGGAGTGAATTCTATAAACTCATATGGACCTTTATCAATTGCCTTGTTAAGCTACTTCTCTTTCGATTAAGGTACCTTCTAAAATGATTTGCCCATGGTATATAACTACTTCTATCAAGAATCGGAGGTCTAGTCTCAGAACCGGCATCAACAAGAGATTCTTGATGTGTATTAGAAGTCGACATATCTCGTGACTCAAAGATTGGATATTTGTAGACAAAAAAGAGTTTCTTATTTGTATTTTTCTAAAACTTCCATACATGTGAGATTGACACTCCCCCCTCCGAGAATCACACCCAACCGCTGTCACAAATTCGATGTCCAAATTCGAAAGTGAGAAATGTGTCTAGAATGCTTAATTTTAGTAACACTGTTCTCGAAACAACACTAATCTCGGACAACATTAATCTCGGTAAACTAAAATTCGGAATGTTTCTCGGACAACACTAAACTCGGACAACTTGAGACCTAAGAGCTCTTTGGTTAATGTTTCCTATGACATTGTCTAATGGATGATTCTTAGATTCCTTAATATTGACAATTTTATCAACTTCTACAGTTTCATCCTTAATGTCATTTTCTAAGTTTTTCTTTTTGGTAACCTTAATTGGTTCTTCTTCATCTAAGTCATCATCCACTAAGGGTGATGTTTTAGATGGTGGAGGAGTTTCATCGAATGTCACGTTGAGTCATTCTTCAATTTTCATGGTGTGTTTGTTTAGGATGATGTAGGCTTTAATATTTTAGGAGTAACCTAGGAAAACATCTTCGTATGACTTTGGGTCAAACTTCGTGAGGTAGTCTTTGGTGTTTAGGATGAAGCACTTGCTTTCAAATACTTTGAAGTAGTCCATAGTAGGTTTCCTACGTCTCAAGAGTTCATATGGTGTTTTTCCTAAGATGGCTCTAATTAGAATACAATTTAGTATGTATGTTGATGTATCTACGGCATTACACCATGTGGTAACGATTGTTCATTTCACATCGTTATACTTATTTCTCGTAGAGTCCTATTTTTCCTTTCTTTCACGCTATTTGATTATGGAGTGCGTGGAGCCGAGAAGTTATGTGTAATACCATTAGCAATACAAAACTCTCTAAATTGCACTTCATTATCAAATTCCCTACCTTGGTCCGTTCTAATTGACACCATTGAACATCCTAGTTGGTTTTGTATTTTCTTACTAAAGAATTCAAATTGCTCGAAAGCCTCGGTTTTGGATTTAATAAATCTTGTCCATGTATACCTAGAATAGTCATTTACTATTACTAAGGTGTAGAGGTTTCCTTTGTAACTTTGTACGGCGGATTGTTAGGTCTCGATTTATCTTGAATCATACGATTTAGGAAGGTTTTGAATAGAGAGAATTAAGAGAGGAAAGCAAGACTTCTACAATTTTCCAAATTTTATAAAAAAGAGAAATGGGAGGGAAATTTGTTACAAGCCTTAACCACCTAATGTTGATTAGGTGGGTATTTATAAGAGAGGGAGGTTAGCTTCCCTTCCTTTATTTTTCTAATTTTGCAATCTAGTCCCTATTCTTTGGATAATATATTATTTTTCACTTTTACCATATTTCTCCTTATAATAAACTACTTTCTACTTTGTAAAATAAAGACTAAACACTAATAATAAATAAAACCACTTAAAGTACCATGATTGACACTTTTATGATCCTAACAATCTTCCCCTAAGGTTTGATTATTCTGGGCATACCCTTTTTGATCCTAGTGGTCTTCCATTCATGTACATCTCTCAATGTCTCATCTGATCATGATGCTTCAAACATTCTTCAATCCCTTCCTGAAACAGTTGCAGGTATTCAGCATCTTCTTTACTGAGACTTAGAGTCACATAACCATGCTTTACATTGTTATTGTAGATTTTCAACCCTTCCAAGACTCTTTTTAATGTAGCATCACAGAACTTATGAAATTCTTGATGTCTCATCACTCTCTTTTCTTTCTTGTTGTTCTTGTATATAATGGCATATACTGGTTTAGAGACGATAGAGAACACCTTATACTTCTTAATGCCTAGGAAAATAATTGTTGGTGCAGTAAGATTGACCTTCTGTTGATAGCTTTCCACACCTAGCTAGAAATCATGTACTCTTTCCCATATCACTGTACTCCTGATGAAAATTAACAATGACCACAACAGTCCAGTCTCAACATATTCATCTATCTTGTCGTTAACAATTAGCAGATACATATCCTCAATATCATTCTTGTTGAGGTTCTTGTAATCTGACTCTGTGATTGACACTATGCTACCATTTTCTCTTCTTGCAACAATCTATGTTATAAACTTGTGCTCATGCCCTAGTTCCCAATAAGTCTTGATGATTTAAACAATCATTGAATTTGAGTAGACTACTTCCTTTGGCTTTCTGGGCTCTTTTTGTTTCTTGATGTAGAAGATCTTTGCATGTGGATTCTTCCAATGTTCGACATTGTATCGAGCATAAAATGGATTTAAACCTATTTTACCCACTTTTCTACCCATCTTGAATTGTTACTTTCTTTCAATAATCATCATCAGAAAGATAACTGCAGAAACTTAATGAAAGACATCATAATCTTCTCCAGGTCCTATAGCTTCATCTTTAGTACATAAATCTGATTAAATCAAGATATATAGGAGCTTTAGGTCTCTTTGGCACGCTTTGAACAATGGAGTAGGGCTTATGGATGTGGTGTAACTATGATTTCTTTTCTGATTTCCTACACAATATCATTCTTCAAGAAGTTTTACATCTGATCAGTGTGGTATTGATGCTTATCTCCTGAAGTGCATCGTTATCTCAACATTTCATCAACAACTTTGTGTAGTTTTGCTTCATCAAAAAATGTGACATTTCTCCACAAGAATTCTTTCTTGAGACACTTTCTCATTAGGAATCTATCATACTCTGTACAAAGAGTACCATGCAAAAATCAAAGTCATCTAATTGTTCTTGATTACCTGACATTGATGGACCTTGTTCACTTTCAAAGTCTTGACCAGAAGATGATTCTCCAAACATAAAAGTTCCATGCTCAGACGTCTTCTGCCTCTTTGACTATTCTCCCCCTCAGGATAAGCATCATCATAAGGATCGTCCTGATCTCTTGGACGAACATCAGAAGGTCTACAAGGAGTAGTGGCCACATGAAGTCTTTCAAACTTGTATTTCAGAGTGAGCCAAATTAGTAGGTCATCCTGTTGCAGCTGAGGATTGTCTCTCATGGTCAGATAAATTTATTGTTGTTGTTCTTATACAGAGGTTGGTGTTGCTTGAGTCGGGTGCACATGCAAAATATGACCTGACATATAATTCCTGACCAAAAAATCAACCTGCAAGGGAATGTGGTTAGAGATAGCATCATTAATCTGCGAAGAAATTTCGGATCGAAGATTCTTGCGTTCTTGCTGAATTGCATCTGTAATCATCTTGGCCACATCCGTTTGACTCTTTTCTCTTTTCATGATCAAGCCCTTTGTAACATATAATGGAACCTATTTCTTTGTAAGTTCCTTAACTCAATCATCTACCATTGTTGGCAACGACTCTTTCATGATTTCTTGTAGATGTTGAGCAAGTACATTAAACTTCTTTCTTGGCATGAACCTTGTCTTGAGATAATCAAACAGATAGCCGTAACGTCCTTGTAATTCATCAAAGAAACTTCTGTATCGTTTGAAGCGTCCTAGCTTGGGTTTAAACAATGATAAGAGTCGATTTGTAGCAGTTATATTGGATTTGATAACATGATGGATGGGTTAAGAAATGAAGGTTTGGGAAAAGTTTCTGTTAAATTTCTGGCGTTCACAGTAATAAGAAGATATGAAGTGAATGAAGTCCTAGGGGATTTATTGTTGTGGGGATGGTGTACTCCTAGACTCCTCTACATGCTTCCCCTTATCCCTTCGTTTCAATTCATAATCATCCTCTGTTGACTCTTCCTCTTCTTCATTAATATTGACTGGTTGTACTTCAGTAGTTATCTCAACCTCTGGACTTTCCTTATCACTCCTAGGCTTTAACCTAGTGCTGGGAATAATTTGAGTATCATCTTGCCTAAGGGTGGAACTATTAACTTTAACTTTTTCAGCATTCTCTACTCCTTCTACCAATTTCTCAATCTCCTCAGCAATCAAGTGCTCCTCAACTTTTTGTACATTTTGTTGCGTGATGTGTTGTCATGTAGGTTGTATTTATTGATTACCAAGTTTTAAAATTATATTTAGCCGACTTATCCTAAAACAACACTTTAACAGGCAGTGTACCTGATCAGATGTAGTTTCGTTGGTAAGTAGGGTGTCGAACACTAAGAGCGAGAAAGTTAGCCTTATATTCTATTAGTATTTTATTCTAATTAATTAGTCTAGTCCATTATAATTAATGTTAAACCTATGCTAAACCTAGTTCTAATGATAAAGGGGGGTTTTCAGCCTAAGAGACTGGCACAGGTTTGGTGGCGATTAAAATAATTCAATACACAATAATCATGTAAGAATATAATCAGAAGATAAAAGAGCGGACAAGCCAAATGATAGAAAACTGCATTAGCCATATTAAATCCAATTAAACGTTGGTTTGTTTGTTTAATGCAATGAGTGCTTATCTCAAGGCGGCATATCATTCTTAAGACTTAGGCGGGACTTCTTTCGAAGACCTAGACATGTTGAATCCTGTCACAATTAATGCATTCGCATAAAGCATCCTTTAGTTTAATTATAGTCTATCTTAGGGATTAAAGCAATGGTGATCTAGTTAAACCCTAGCCCATCAGGACTTTACCCACATACTGCTTGACGGTATTTTATATACTGGTAGTTCACTGTTCAAGTCTTTATAAATTGATTAAGAACGTACTCGTTGGGTCGAAGGGTCACCTGCCAGTCCAACTAAGCTCACTAATCTAAAGGCAAAGATAGAACATTATTTGTGATCCTATTGGTCCAGATATATAAAACACGATATGGAGAGCTATCCTAGTATCTAGATCACTTGGTAAGTCTCACTAGACCTAGTTGAATGATAGGTCGCATATTCAAGCACATAGACAAGTATGAGGTGATAAACATAATTAAACAATCAATGATAAATTAAGCAATCAAGATTAAACAAACCAAACATTGAATCTCATTAAGATGGCGGTTATTAGCCCATAACCATTGTAATAATACAAGTATAATCAAATAACCAAGGTAACTAACCGAGTTAATGAACGATACCAAAAATCGAATGATTACAAGAGTATAGGAATTATACGGTGTATTCTATGGAATTAGTTTTGATGCTTGACCTTGGCTGCTATTCGTCTCTTCTGAAGTATCGACTTTTATGTTTATGGTATAGAGAATATGATTTAGCACATTGAAAACTTGTTTTTGAGTCTTCTATTTATAGTCTTTGAAAATAGGTAGATACGCCGTATTGAGTGAGGTCAATACGGCGTATAGGGGTGAATTCCTTAGAGTGCACGCTACGTTCACAATCAATTAGTAATAATTGTCTCTAATCACATTTAATGCAGGATCTTTGATTGTTTGACCAGCTGGATACGGCGTATGTATTAAGCAGGATACGCCGTATTAGGTATTGAACGTACGCGTTTTCTTGTGAAGTCCAGGCGCAGATACGCCGTATCTTCTTTGCTGGATACGGCGTATGTAGTCATAATTAAGTAATCTTTAAATATCTTTGTTTAAGCCTTAAAATTTGCGCCTTTTAGCTTGTCTTCACAATGTACTCTATAATTACTGCAATTAACAACTTTAAAAAATTAAGTAACAATTCTTGCAATAATTATATAAAAGTGGGTAATTTATTTGGGATAAATGACACTATAGAAGTAATGTTATTTGATGTCATCAAATATCCCCCCACTTAAATCCTGCTTGTCCTCAAGTAGAATCTAGAAATATATTGAAAATGTATCCCAAGCGAAGTTATAGATTTTTCCTTTAAGCATTATTTCATTAAATCACATGTACAAAACCAAGCACCTCATGAAATATGCAAATGAAAACACTTAGATCACTCAACTAATCTAGGGTGTAACATTTAATGGGTACGCTTAATTGCTCGGTCGTGATTAGTTTTCTATCATATGCTTGGCAAGGATACACATCTCCACCACTAAAGCTAAGGAGTAACAAGTTCAAAAAGGTAAATTAGGTTTATTTTAAAGGCTTATAAGGGTTGATCATTCTAACAATCTTTCACCAAAAGTACCACACCAACAAGGCAGTTAAATCATACATACATGGCGTAACGACAGAATAGAATGTATAATTCAATCACAAAAAGATCCTCATTCGAGTTTAAACCAAGGGTTAGGAGGATAGATTATAATAGGGTGTGGATCCCGGCCTATTTTCACTAAAAGTAATAAACCAACAAGGCAGCTGAATCACACATACATGGCCGTAACGACGGAATAGGCATGCATGACTCGATCACATACTTGTTCGAGTAAAACCTAACGTTAGTTGCTAGGAAAGGGAAGTAAATTGTTGTTAAATAAAATTCCAAAAAACAAATAGATTAAGCCTTAACAATAAGGGGTATATACGTTGCTATCAAATTTTCCTGACCGTCCATGATAAAAGACTCAAAAATAAAATACAAACGGCTCGATTTATAGAAATGAAAAAACAACCTTAAGGTTGGCGTTCCATAACTTCCAACTTCCCAATCTCCCAACTATACATACTTTTACAAAATAAGCGGTAGATCGACCACTTTTTACAAAACTATACATCGTTTTTTGATTTTTACCACATTCAACGAATAATCGCTCCTTCCAAGTAATTTATGCGGTTTTAAGCTCCATGACCGACTATCTTTATTCTGTCATTCGCTTTTTTTTGATGCAAATTTTACATTTGTTTCCATTTTTTTCATTTTTTTTATTTGTTTATTTAAAAAACCATAACAAACGAAATCTCGATTTAATTTACCGTCTTCACTTCACCATCATAATTCATCCGTATAATTTTTCTTTAAAACATTGCATCTTCGGAACATGAAACAAAATTGCGAAAGTAGCAAAATACACTACTACAAAATTTACATCACATTGCATTGTGCAATTTCCCGACTGACCAGACATAGAAAATTTCACTTTGACACAAAAACTAAAAACTTTACACAAAAGCAATTAGCAACTTTGATTAATAGGCTTAATCTACTGGGTAGGCTAAGGTGTAAAGGTGCAAGGAAATAGACATTTTGGTGTGAAAAGGACAAAAATGGCTCAACGAGGTTTTCTTCTAGGAGGTGTCCCTATTAAATGGGTGCGAGTTGGCCCATTTGACATTTCTTCGATATCGGCTTCGTCTTTGACTTTTGACTTTGACTTTTTGGTTGACTTTGACTTTTTCACGCTCTTTTCATTCTCGTGCTCGGTTTTGACTTGATTTTTGTCTTTTAGTGAATATATGATACCTGCACAGTATATAAAGCAAAACACACAAATACAACGTATTTTTGGTATGTTTTTGGTCATTTAAGCCTGTTTTATTAGATAAATGGTATGTGTAATTAAGCACATACCAAACCCCATATTGTGATGTATTATGTTATTCAAAAAAAGGAGAAAAGAAAAACAAAGAGATTGATGTAGAGTTCTGTAGAGTTTGTAGATCTTCGTCCGAGTCTTGGCTTAGCAACCAAACCAAAGTGTATTCGTGTAAATAATTAGCTAACCCTTCCACTCCAATTTCACCCAAAGTCACCCAAATGTATCCCATCCGTTTTCGTTTCCATTGTATGTTATCTTACACCTACACCCCACAACCCTTTAAAAAGACCTCTTAGATAATAATGAATAATGCTTGCACCTAGCGGTGGAGGTTTGATCCTTTACCAAGCCTATGGTAATTTATATGCTATGACAGGTAATGAGTGTTGATTTTCCATTTCTCCCATATGTTATAGTTTATTATACACCCGAGTGAAAGAGAGAATCCCAAACACTTATGTGAGGTGCTAGTATATACTTTTCGTGCTGTTAATTACGAGGTCTAAAAGTTTGTGTTGTAAAATACTTTTAAAGAGTAGGTAAAATGACCCCTCATATTGTTATTGTCTAGGTAGAAAAGCTCATTTGCTTAAGGACAAGCAAATCCCAAGTGTAGGAGTATTTGATGAGGTGACATTTTATTCACTTTTTCAGGGTCGTTTAACCCCCTAAAGCGTGCATTTATGCCAAAAATAGGTACTTAATCGTTTATTTTCAAGTATTTCTCATTTGGAAGGCATTTGGAAGAATTGCACGTGACTTGGGCTCATTTGGAGAAGAAACGGACAAGACTACGGACCTACACCAACATTGATCAAGAATTTCTCTACAGTGGCTGGAGACGGCGTCACAGATACAACGTGACGCCGTCACCATGAAGATCAAGACGGCGTCACAAGATTCCGAGATGGCGTTAGAGCATACGACCTAGCCTATTATCTAGAATATTCTCTTTCATGAAGGTGTCACGATTAAAACGCGACGCCGTCACATCGTTTTTCCTATATATACAAACCCGAATTTAGGGTTTTGAGTGTGTAACTTTAGAATAAAATTAGGGTGCGAACCCTAGTTCATTTAGCAGCTGTTAGGGACGAATTTAGGGCCTAAAAACCCTATTGTACTTCCTCCAACTCATGTTTTAATCAAGTAAGGTTTATTTAATCATTCAATATGTTTATGTGTTGTTTGATCTATCTATGCTCTTGCTTTGTCTTTAATATGCTTGGCTAAACCTTCTATTATGTTTATTTATGATTTTATGAAACCTAGAATGTAGATCTTAGTGGTGTTACTACTTGTGATAGATGTGCATGTTAGGCTCTAGAAAACCAACTTTTGTCTGTATCGCTGTTGATATGTTTAGGGAAACATGATTGTGTAGAAAAGATACCATCAGGTAATAGTCTTCATACTACCTTGAATCCTATTATGGTTGATCCACTTTTAATATATTTCACATGCACTTAGTGTACCCCTAGAGGCCATGTAATAGTCTTTATACTACCTTATGTGTGCGTTGCTCTAGTAGAATACTAATTAGACGAAGGGTTCGTGTAATTCGTTCATGACTTAGGAAATAGTTACATAGATCATTACAAGGGTAACAAGGCAACAACACTAGGAGAAGCAATCTAGGGAGTAATACATGATTAAATAAACACAGTCTTTTATCTTATTGTTATCACCATTAGCGTAGAATTATATTTAGTTAATAGCTAAAACCAAACCTCCTCTCAATTATATGATTTACTTGCTTTCCATAAAACATAAAAACACAAAAAATAATCTTCTCTCAACCTTTAGAATTATGTTAGACCGTCATCAAACCTTCACAACCTATTCTCCGAGTGAACGATAACAACCCCCCGAGTCTTTCTTATACTATTACTACAACAATTAGGTGCTCTGCCTAGGGAGTTGTAAAACTTCTTATAGAAGTCCTACGATGACCGAATCAGGAACATATGCAAACGTCAAAACTAAAAAAGCTTATAACCCTTATCTTGATATTAACCATATCTTTGGTAGGAACTATGGTGCGGACAACGCCGATTATACTCAAGATAATCAGGAACATAAGAAGGAACATCATGATCCATCAACCCTCCGTGTTTGAAGATTCGAGATGATAAAATACTCATTCGATGCTGATAAGAGTATGTTGCCATTAAAGAACACGAGTGCTTCGAACATTCAAAAACCAACATTGATACATGTCAAGCTTATCGAGAACTTTTTCGCATCATGGATGAAGGATGGCTCGTGACAAAGGCATAAGATGCATGAAGAGAAGAGAAAGGAAAAAAGTCTAACTTAAAGACTAGCTAAAAGAAAAGTTCTTACCGGGAGACGACCCGACTGTTTTTAATTGTTTGAATTGTAATTGTAATTGTTTTATTGAGTCTGTGTTCCTAGACACTCAATACGGCGTATCGAACCTCTATAGATACGCCATATCGAACCCGTCTGGACGTTATCGGTCTTTAATTTCTGCATTTAATTTAAAACATTTGCTTTTACAGGATGCAATACGACATATCCTTGGGTTTGGGATACGGTGTGTTGACTTCATGTATAGTGTGCTTAATTGTTTTCTTTCATTGTAACCATTGTATAACCGAGATAGGAATTGCACTTTCGTCTTCTAAACTTTTATGCAGGACCTTGCTGTAAAGAAATCAACGATATGGTATACTCTAAAAAATACGTGTGTTGAACTCGTATGAGAATTCTAACGCCTCATCAACACACTTTTACTCAAGAACTCAAATTAAAGAATCATCCCGAGCAACATATCAGGGGAGTTCCTCGTTCTAATTCTATTTCCTATTTTTTAATTATTTTATCTATACAACGAGGACGTTGTATAATTTAAGTAGGGGATGGAGAATTAGAACGCTTGCTTGTCTTTTCTTTTACAAATAATATGCTATGTGCTTAAATTATGCCAAATTTAAAAAAATTTCTAGCATAACTTTTGTAAAAATTACTAGTTACATGACCTCGCGCACTATAACCCTTAATACCAAATTGTGATAATTAAGCCTATTCCATTTCCAAACGTTCACTAAAAATTCCATAAAAATTATGAGTGTGCCGGTGATGTAGTAGACTTTAGAACTTGGCTTGGTATATCACTCGATACCACAACGATGACTACTATGGACTTATATGGAGTAACATGTTTAACTGGAAAATTTCTAGGAATACACCAAAAGGCCTAAATGTTGTAAAATTAACTAACTACACTGGTTAGTTAAACCCCGTATAACCCTTTGCTTACTCTCATTATAAGAGTAAGATCCTCTAGAAAAACCTGTTGAGCCATTCCTATTTTTTTCACACCAAATGTCTATTCGTTACACCTTTACACCTTAGCCTACCTTGTAGATTAAGCCTACTTAATCAAAGTTGCTAGTTGCTTTTGTGTAAAGTTTTGTATTTCCTGTGTCAAAGTGAAATTTTCTATCTCCGGTTAGGTCGGGAAATTGCACAATGCAATGGGAAAATATGTAGCTCGTGTATTTTGCTGCTTTCGCGATTATGTATTATGTCCGAAGATGAAGTATTGAAGGAAAAATTATCCGGATGAATAATGATTGTGAAGACGGTGAAATTGCACCGAGGTTTATGTTAAAAAATGGAAAATAGAAAATGCATCAAAAAAGAGGAGGATAATTGATAGTCGGTTCGCTAAACTTAAACCGATGAAATACTTGGAAGGATCGATTATTTGTTGATATGTGGATAAAAATCAACGATGTATAGTTTTGTATAAAGTGGCCGATATCACCACTATTGTAAAAGTATGTAAAGTTTGGGATGATTGGGAAGTTGACCGTTATGGGAACGCCAACTTAGGCTGTCTTTGTCATTTCTATGATCGAGGCGTTTGTATATATTTCGAGTCTTTATCATGGAACGGTCGATAAAAGTTTCTAGCAACTATGTACCTTATTTGTCCAAGCTTAATCTATTTGTTTTGTGAATTTTATTTAACAACAATTCACTTCCTTTTTCTAGCAACTAACCTTAGGTTTTACTCGAACGAGGTTGAGATCGAGTCATGCATATCTATTCCGTCGTTATGGCCATGTATGGGTGATTCAACCACCTAGTTGGTTTATTACTTTTGGTGAAAGTTAGAAGATCCCTACCCTATATCATTCTTCATCCTAACCCTTGGCTAAACTCGAACGAGAATGTGATCGAATTATACATGTCTATTCCGTCATTACAGCCATGTATGTATGATTCAGCTACCTTGTTGGTGTGGTACTTTCGGTGAAAGATTAATAGAATGATCAACCCTTAGCCTTATAATAAAAACCCAATTTACCTTTTGACATGTTTATCTTTAGCTTTAGTGATGGAGATGTGTATCCTTGCTAAGCATATGATATGAAACTAATCACGACCGAGCAAATAAGCGTACCAATTAAATGTCACACCCTCGATTAGTTGAGGGATCTGATTTTTTTCATTTCCCATATTTTGTGAGGTGCTTGGTTTTGTACAAGTTATTAAAACAAAAGAAGTGCTTAACGGAAAAATCCTTAACTATGGTTGGGATACATTTTCAATATAATCTAAAGTCTACTTGAGAACAAGTAGAATTCAAGTGGGGGGATATTTGATAAGTTAAATAACGTTACATTCATACCATCATTTATACCAAATAAATTATCCACTTTTATATCATTATTGCAAGAATCGTTACTTAATTGCTTAAAGTTGTTAATTGGAGTAATTACGGAGTGATTTGTGAAGACATGCTAAAAGGCGCACTTTTTAGAGCTTAAACGATGATATTTGAAGATTGATTATTTCTGCCCAATACGCCGTATCCAGCTGGATAGACATTTAGAGATTTGGTGAATAAATATAATTTGGGAAGATATATATAATTGATTATAAACTTAGCGCGTACTCTAAGGAAAACACCCCTATACGCCGTATTGACCTCATTCAATACGGTGTATCAAGTTTTTTTCAGACATTATAAATAGAAGACTCAAAACGAGTTTTCAGTGCGCAAAATCATATTCTCTAAACCGTACACATAAAAGACTATTTTATAAAGAGAAGAAGAGCAGCAAAAGGTCAAGCATCGGTCACGATTCCATAGAAGACACCGTGTAATTCCTATACTCTTGTAATCATTTAATTTTTGGTATCGTTTGGTAAAACGTTTAGTTTACCTTATTTATTTGATCACGCTTGTATAATTACAATGGTTATGGGATAATACCCTCAGGTATTAGCCATCTTAATGAAGATTTAATGTTTGGTTTATTTTAATCAGATTGCTTAATTTATCATTGAAAGTTTAATTATGTTACCACCTAATACTTGTCTACGTGTTTGAATATGTGACCTATCATTCAACTGGGTCTAGTTATGCCTAACAAGTGAACTAGATATTAGGATAGCTCTCCATATCGTGTTTTATATTACTGGACCAATAGAATCACAAATAATGTTTTATCTTTGTCTTTAAATTAAGAGCTTAGTTGGACCGGCAGGTGACCTGTAATGTTTCAACAAGTATGTTCTTAATTAATTGATAAAGACTTGAACAGTGAACTACTAGTATATATAATACCGTCAAACAGTAAGTGGGTAAAGTCCCGATGGGCTAGGGTTTAACAAGATCACCATTGCTTTAATCCCTAAATAGATTATAATTAAACTAAAATGATGCTTTATGCGGATATGTTAATTTTAATAGGATTCAATGTGTCTAGGTCTTAGGATGATGTCCCGCCTAAGTCTTAAGAATGATATGCCGCTCCGAGATAAGTAATCATTGCACTAAACAAACAAACCAGCATTTAATCGAATTTAATACAGCTAATACAGTTTTCTATCATTTGACTTGTACCACTCTTTTATCTTCGGATTGTTTTCTTACATGTTTATTGTGTTTAGAATTGATTATTGTCACCATAAAACCCGTGTCAGCCTCTCAGGCTGAAAACCTCCCATTATCATTAGAACTAGGTTTAGCATAGGTTTAACAAGTAATTAGAATTAACTTAATTAGATTAATTAAAATACTAATAGAATATAAGGTTAACGACCTCGCTCTTAGTGTTCGAAACCCTACTTACCACAAAACTCCACCCGATCGGGTACACTGCCCGTTAAAATGCTGTTTTAGGATAAGTCGGCTAAATACAAATTTAAAACTTGGTAATCAATAAATTGACCCTACACGATAGCACATCATGCATCTAGACTCTAATGGTGGAGACTTGCATCCTTGCCAAGCCTAGGATAGAATACTCGCCATGACTAATCGATTGAGTGATCACCCAAAAATTAACACATAGATTAATGAGAGTATGAGTGTGATTTCATTTCCCTTTTGTGAAGTGCTGGGTTTGGAATTTTTAAATTCATGTCTTTCAAGATAACTTGAGAGATATATTTTTTGAAATGATTTAAAAAGGTCTACTTGAGGGCAAATAGAGTTCAAGTGGAGGATATTTGATATCAAATAATATCTATATTTCTATATCAATTTCTCATGTTTATTGCCTCATTTCATATTGTTTTATATAAATCTGGTACTTAATACGTTCATATTTATAGATTCAGGTTAATTAAGGCTTTGGAACGAAAAGATGCCAAAAAGGGCCAAAAATGACAAAATACATGAAAATATGCATTCAGGGATATTTACGGCGTAATTGAAGACTTGAACTTACGCCGTAATCAATATGTGAACATGAATCTTAGAAGTTTGGATGCATAAGGGTTGCGGTGTAACGTGCCTGATTTGGTTACGCCGTAGTCATGAAAGAAGTACGAAGCTTGATTTTTCCAAGAGAGTTACAACGAAAGTAAATTGATGGACTTATGCTGTAACAAGTGCTTTAGGTGCCAAGTTCTATTAACTCCAGGGGCTAAAGTTAGCTAATCCATATGAAGTTTATTTATTTCATATGAACTAAATGTTTAACGTCAAGAACGATGAAGGGCCTAAGGTGAATAGTTCATAAATAATTAATATTATAATTAACGGGAGTTATAAGCTACAAGGACTAGAAGTATTAGGTCAAAGAACGATAAGGGACTAAAGACGGGCAATTCTTATTATAATGATAACGCTCAAATTGAGTATGTTGTTAGTAGCGTTATCATGGTTTTTGTACGTGTTATTTGGTTGATTAACGAGCTTTTGCTACTAATATTCCACAAAGTTAAAATGTTATGTTTGTAGCTAGCCAAGACTTAGAAAGTGAAGAAAAGATCAAGAAAAGGAAGAAAAATGAAGAAATATACATTGAGATACTTTGGTTTGATATCTAGCCTTTGGTACTTTTAAATCTAATGTTTTGGTAACTTCTTCTTTATTATTCAATCATGTTTATGTTCATGTTTGTGGTGATTCATGTTATTTGTGATTTGTTGGATATTATGAATGATGTCTTAATGCTTGTTTGGTTCATATGAGAACTTTTGATAAAGGGGTGTTTGGATTTTATTAGTGTTTATTTGGATTATGTTGAAAACTTCATATAAGGTGATATTGTAACTTGTTCTTGTTTATTGTTTTGGTTGATCATTGTTGGCTCAATAGGTTGAAAGGATTCTCAATAGTGGTTGTTTTTAATTCATTAATCAGCAAATGATTTGGTCTTGTACTTTGTGACGATTGTACAAGAGAATTAATAAACATAACAAGTAAATGTTTAATTTGGATTAATGTCGAAAGGAGTCTTTTGAATATGTGTTCTAATCATCTTTCAAGTAAATGGAACTTAAAAATCGATAGCATCAAATTCTACAAGTCGAAAGGATTCTTTATTGTTGTTGTTGGTTTAGGCATAAGGCTCATGACATAACCATTTGATTTAGACTTATGTATAATTGATTTATAAAACACTAGACTATTATTATTGGTTCTATAGGTCGAAAGGATAACCTTTGATAATATGTTTTCTAAACGAAACATCCTAATATCCATGTGATCATTTGTCCAAACGAGTATGGTCTTCGTGCTTGCTTTATTATTGCTTTCCTTGATGGTTTGATCTGTGACAATCATAAACCCCACCTTGTTACTTGCTTAAATAAACGAACGACACTTGAGTGCAACCAAGTCTCTTGGGATAACCTTGACTTACCAACCCTACTACACTACAACGGTTAGGTACTCTGCCTAGTGAGTTGTAAAACTTCTTGTGAAGTGTTACGACAACCGCATCACTGTAAAAAAACTCATCCTTTGGAACAAGTAATTGGTGATCCATCCAAACCTGTGATGACTCGAAATAGACTTTAGACTGACTCTGAATTATGCGTGTATGCATTAACCATTAGCAACCTTGAACCAAAGAACATTAAAGAAGCCATGTCAAATCATAACTGGATAGAATCAATGCAAGATGAGCTGCATCAATTCGAGAGACTAGATGTTTGGGAACTAGTTCCTAGACCAGATGGAAAGAATATAATTGCTGTCAAATGGCTCTGGAAAAATAAAAGTGATGCAGAAAATATTGTTATTCAAAACAAATCTCGTCTTGTTTCAAAGGGTTACAAGAAAAATAAAACAAAAACCCCCCCCCCCCCCCCCCCCCCCCCCCCCCCCCCCCCCCCCCCCCCCCCACCCCCACACAAAAAAAAAAAAAAAATAAAAAACCAGGAAGGAAAGGCATAGATTTTGAGGAATCCTTTGTCTACTGTTGATCGTTGAAGCCGTTTGGATGTTCGTGCTTTTGCTGCACATAAACTTTTACAATTTTTAGTGGATGTTAAAACTGTATTTCTCAATGGTCCATTGAAAGAGGAAGTTTATGTTAGCCAATCTGATGGATTTGTCGATCCAGACTTTCCAGACCATGTCTACAGGTTGAAGAAAGCTCTATACGGTCTCAAACAAGCTCTACGAGCATGGTATGACAAACTCTCTTCGTTCCTGATTGAACACCATTTTACTAAAGGTATTGTTGACCCAACTTTGTTTACATGACGTCACGGGGAGACATATTACTTGTCCAAGTATATGTCGATGACATCATTTTTCGGTCTACAAACCCATATTTTTCAAAATGATTTGCAAATCTCATGAAAAATAATTTTGAGATGTCTATGATGAGTGAACTAAAGTTCTTTCTTGGACTTTAAGTTCATCAATCACCTCGTGGCATATTCATTAGTCAGTTACAATATGCAATTGAGCTTTAAAAGAAACACGGTATAGATGAATGTGTCTCCATGAGCACACCTATGGCCACTGAGAGATTAGATGCTAATTTACAAGGCACTCCTACTGATCACACGACTTATCGTCGAATGATTGGAGGGCTCATGTATCTAACAGCCAGTCGACCAGATATTACTTTCGCCACCTTTGTTTGTGCTTCTTATCAAGCATGACCTACGGTCAAACACCTCAAAGAGGTTAAGAGGATGTTTTGGTACCTAAGACAGTCCTATAACATAGGCCTATGGTATCCGAAGGATTCCAAATTTAAACTAATTGCATATTCAGACACAGACCATGTAGGATGCAAAGACGATTGCAAGAGTACTTCAGGGGCTTACAATTTCTAGGTGAAAAGCTCATGAGCTGGAGTTCTAAAAATCAAGATTGTACTGAGATGTCAACAGCTAAAGCTGAGTATGTATCATTGTCTGCGTGTTGCGTACAAGTCATATGGATGAGAATACAATTATTGGACTACGGATACAAGTGCAACAGAATACTGATGTATTGCAATTCAAAGAGCGCTATCGCTATCTCATGCAATCCGGTTCAGCATTCGGGTACAAAACACATCGACATCAGGTATCATTTTATTAAAGAACACGTTGAAAAGGGAACGGTGGAATATAAAAAAATTGAAAAATAATAAAACCCAATAAAGATTGCCTTGATGTTTTTCAAAAACAAAAATCAAATACAAAAATAAAAAATGTAAAAGGACAAAAACATAATTTAATCAAAACCACATGTCTTCTCATTACAATTAGATTCATGATTCGATATTTTCATCATAATTATTTTCAATGTCTTTACGGGATCATGATATGAGGGGGAGTTATTTTGATACACTAATGTGTTTTTTGTAAATCCCATTCACGTCCATCACCTGCATTTTATTTGAAAAATTCACATCACTTTCAAATTCCAATAAAAATAATGATCTCTCTAATATTTGATAGCTTTTAAATAAAATAGTCTATTTTCGAGGGTGGGGGGTTTATTTTCTGTGAATCTCTAGACTTTAAAAAAGAAAAAAAATTCATTAACGGGCTAACTGTGCAAAGGGATCATACTCTAAGGGGGAGTTTTTGCAATTTTTGTTAAATAAAATTCGGTATTAAAACTACAAGGGCTAAATCTGTCATTTCTTAATATAAATAATTTTCGAATAGGATAAAATTCAAGACTGAAAGTGGTCAATTTTCAACTTTCTAACTAGGTTGGTTTTAATAGAAAAATATTTCATTTCTTATTTTTATATTCCAAGTTTGATACCGAAAAAGAAGAGAAAATCAAGTTTTTGATTTTAAGTTCATTACAACGTCCACAATTGTTCTCTTTTCAAAAGTAAGTAATTTTCGATATTATAGGTTTTGGAAACGATTTTTAATATTGTTCTTGCTATCGAATTTACATTCGATCAGTTTAGGGTATCTGAAATTAGAAATTATTATAATTAATGATATACAAAGGATTATCAATGATATTAATAACGTTTGTAAGTAATTGATTAACATAAATGATGCTAAAACTACATGGATCACAAATTCGATACAAAGTCAAAATTCAAAAGAATTTGATGTGTGTCGAAATTGATATGTTCTTGAATTTTTGACTAAATCTTGGTCAAAATCAAAAAAAAAAAAAATAATGATTAGTCTAGCCATAAAAAAAGGAATAAGAAAGATCGAATTTGTGGTAGAAAATTGGTATAGAAAACCATTTCGACAAGAAGACTTGAAAAAGTCAAATGCGTAAGTGTCAAATTCTTGAAAAAGTCAAAATGTCTAAATGGAAATAGTCATACTTCATTTTACGAAAAGTGTCAAATAACAACTGTTGATTAATGCACAAAATTTTTGGGGGGCTTACTAGATTTAGTGTGTGTTCATGTTATACATCTGAATGTGTTGTCTAAAGCTCGAATGTCTGTACATAATAAAATATGTCTTTCATGTGACTTGAAGTTCAAACGTTTGTGATAAAGTACCTCAAAAAATTAAACAAAATTTAATCAAGTTTTGATGAATTTCATTCTTTGTGACAAATGTGTCTATTCTCAATTGTTTAAGTGGTCTAAGTCATGTCCGGTTATGATCGTTTTCTACATTGAACAGAATGAGGAGTGAGTGACTTAGTGACCATTCAGTTGTTTAGTAAATGTGTTTGTTTACATGGTATAAGATTCATTACAAAAAGAAGAATTTCAAAATAACTTGAGTCTAATAATTCTATTCTCAATTGTTTAAGTGGTCTAAGTCATGTCTGGTTTCGACCATTTTCTGCAATGAACAGAATGAGAAGTGAGTGACTTAGTGACCATTCAATTGTTGAATTGAGTTTGACTAATTCTGTGTTCTAAAAAACAAATGCTTTTGCACAAAAGATTTTTGAAAAAGTTCTCAAAATTTCTGTATTGTGTCAAAAATGGTACTCTTTCACAAAAAGTTTTAAGAATTTAAATGATATCTCTTAAATTTCTCAAAATGAGTCTTATTCAAAATCAGAGAGTATCTTCATCATTCTTGAAAGTGTATCATTTCACAAAGAATTTTTGGTGAGGATATTCTAAACAGAAAGAGAGACAAAAACCATACGCGAAAAAGCAAATCTGAAGTGTGTTCGGAAAAGAAATGCCCGAACACACAAAAAGAGAAATCAAAAGAAAAATGCGAATAAAAGAGTATTAACAGCGTTATGGCATGGCTAGTAAAAGCAAGATAGCACATGAGAAACAAAACTGAATCAAAAATTTGTTCAAAATATATTGCAAGAACATATAAAAGACAAGCAGAAAAGAGAACAAAAAATGTCATAATAACTTGTTTGTTTATCTAAATCCTTTTCATCAATTATTCAGAATATCATAATGGAACAAAAATCAAAGCCAATTCAGAGGTTCACCATGAAGAATTATGTCCACCCAACAAACGATATGCTCTCATGGATGTAAATAAGAAGATTGATCTTGATAATCCACTGTGTCCAAATTAAAGAAAAATCATGGCAAATATTCTCCAAAATCATCCACTCAGATTGAGCATCGCTGCATCATCATCAGTACCATGGATCTACTTGGGGTAATTATGGCATACTTTGAAGGAAGATGGATCAAATTGCAGGCTCTCATTTATGCTTGACAGGAAAGAGCTCACTCTGACTCTTGATGAGGTTAGGACAATATTCCAACTGCCTCAAGCCACAAACAACAATCATGAACGCTTTGTTGTTGCACCAAAGTTCTCAGAGATGGTTCCATTGTATATAAACGATCTTGGTTTTACACTGGAATTAAGATCGTCGTGTCCAAATTAAAGCAAAATCATGGCAAATATTCTCTAAAATCATCCACTCAGATTCAGCATCGCTGCATCATCATCAATACCATGGATCTACTTGGGGTAATTCTGGCATACTTTGAAGTAAGATGGATCAAATTGCAGGCTCTTATTTATGCTTGATAGGAAAGAGCTCACTCTGACTCTTGATGAGTTCAGGACAATATTCCAATTGCCTCAAGCCACAGAAAACAATCATGAACGCTTTGTTGTTCACCAAAGTTCTCTGATGCTGGTTTCCATTCTATATTAACGATTTGGTATTACATGGAACTTAGATCGTCGTCCAACTTTAAGACAACTGGTCTCGTACAGCCGTGAGAAACACTGTGCAAGATATTTTCAAGGTGTCTAACAACATGAGTCACTGGTTTCGATTAACCTCCTTTGCAGATCATGCAGATGTTGTACTGCTTTGTCAATAATATACATGTTGACTACTCACTCGAATATCCATCAACACTGATTCCTTATCCCATATTCACAAAGCTTTTAGTGAGTCACTACATGACTGGTATTTCATGTGATTTCTCGCAGAGTTCATTTAAGTATCACAATTTGGAAGATGATGAGATGGTTAAAAGCATATTTAGTTCAGTGAAGAATAAGACAGGAGTTGGAATGAAGATTCCGAGTTGGATGATAACTGATGAGATGAAACTCATGGAGCATTATCGGATGTATGCTACAGTGTTTGGGGTAGATATTCCTACGACTCAGTCACAACCGATTGAGTCTACCCAGGGAACGCATAGACTAACTAGAGCCCTAGGTAACCTATCCCTGATATGGATGAAGGAGGAATCAAGTGCTCACGAAAGTATATCTGTTATTAGAATCTTTGTTTTCCTCCAGCGATCATCGACTACTCCACACAACACCAATGCCAACTACTGCTGAGGCTGACGACATAATATTACAAGATACAATTCAACTAAGCCTTGTTGAGCAGAAAAGTCGTGATGAACTTGAAGCAAACCTAAAATGTTCAAAAGTTGAGGAGTACTTGATCGCTGAGGAGATTGAGAAACTGGTAGAAGGAACGGAGAATGTAGAAAATGTTGAGGTTGATAGTTCTATCCCATAGGCAAATATGATATAATTCAAAATGTATCCTGGAACTGATTAGAGACCTAAGAGTATTTAACGGAAAGTACGGAGGTGGAGTTAACTGATTGAAGGAGGTAGAGAGATTTGCATTCACCATCTCCTATAACTATTTGATCCACTAGGATTTCATTCTACTCTCGATATCTTTGGGATACTAAGAAATCCAGGAATTAACAGGTAAATGATCCACCACCTTCAACTTCTACACCATCATCATCTTTGCCAAAACCAAAATTATTTGCTTCACAACACATCTTTTCATTGTTTAAACCCACGATTGGATGTTTTAAACGATACCAGAGTTTCTTTAATGAGATCTAAGGATGCCACAGATATTAGTTTGAACATCTAAAGACAAGGTTCATGCCAAGAAAGAAGTTTCATGTGCTTGCTCAACACTTACAAGAAGTCACGGAAGAGTCGTTGCCCAAAATGGTAGATACTCGTGTTCAGGAACTAACTAAGACACAAGTTCCAATGTATGTTGCACAAGGGCTTATAATGGAAAGACAACAGAATCAAGCTGATGTGGCAAAGATGATTGCAGATGCAATTAAGCAAGATCGCAAAAATATTTGGGCAGAGATTACATTGAAAATTAACAATGCTATCACTAACCATATTCCTTCTTTGGTTGATTCATCTGTCAGGAATTACATGTCAAGGCATATTTTGCATGTGCACCCAACTCAAGCCAGCCCAGCTTTTATACAAGAACAGCAACATCAATTATATCTGACCATGAAAGACAATCCTTAGCTGCAATAGGATGATTTACCAATTTGGCTCGCACTCAAGTATAAGTTTGAAAGACTTTATGTGTCCAATACTCTTTGTAGACCTTCTTGCCATTCACCCAAGAGATCAGGACGATCCTCATGATGATGCTCATCTTGAGGGGGAGAATAGTGCAAAGAGGCAGAAGACGTCTGAGCATGGAACCTATGTGTTTGGAGAATAGTCATTTGGTCAATTCACTAAAAGTAAACTAGGTCCATCAACATCAGGTAATCAAGAACAATTAGATGACTTTGATTTTTGGATGGATTCTTATGCCACAGATGATGATGAGCTTCCTACTGAGAAAGTGTCATAAGAACTTGTGGAAGAAATGTTACAACCCTTTTGATGAAGCAAAACTACGCAAAGTTGTTAATGAAATGTTGAGACAACGATGCACTTCAGGAGATGAGCATCAATACCACATTGATCAAATGCAAAATTTCTTGAAGAATGACATTGTGTGGGAAAGCAGAAAATAAATCTTAGTCTCACCATATCTACAAAAGCCTACTTTAGTCATTCAAAGTTGTCAAAGAGAAACTAAAGCTCCTGCACTATCTCTGGTTAATCAAGATCTATTGTACTTAAAGAAAGGAAAACTTAGGGGGACTGAGTAGCTTGTGATGTCTCGACACAAGTTTCCTGCAGCTATATTTTCCTGATGGATATTGAAGAATTAAACTTCCAGGAGGTAGATTAAATATGTGAAGAAGTTTAATCCTTATTCTTTATATAGTGTCGAACATTGGAAGAATCCACATGCAAAGATCTTATACATTAAGAAACAAAAAGAACCCAGAAAGCCAAAGGAAGTAGTCTACTCAAATTCAAAGATTGTACAAATCATTAAGACTTATTGGGAACTAGAACATGAGCACAAGTTTATATAGAGATTATTGCAAGAAGAGCAAATGATAGCATAGTGTCAATCACAGAGTCAGATTACAAGAACCTCAACAAGAATAATATTAAGGATATGTATTTGCTAATTGTTAACGGAAAGGTAGATGACTATGCTGAGACTGGTCTATTGTGGTCATTGTTAGTCTTAATCAGGAGTGTAGTGATATAGGAAAGAGTAAATGATTTCCAACTAGGTGTGGAAAGCTATCAACAAAAGGGTCAATCTTACTGCACCAACAATTACTTTCCTAGGCATTGAGAAGTACAAGGTGTTCTCTATCGTCTCTGAACCAGTATATGGCATTATATACAAGAATAGCAAGAAAGAAAAGAGAGTGACGAGACATTAAGAAATTCATAAGCTATGTGATGCTAAATAAAAAAGAGTCTTGGAAGGGTTGAAAAGCCACAATAACAACGTGAAGTATGGTTATGTGATTCCAACTCTTAGTAAAGAAGATGTTAAATACCTGCAACTGTTTGAGGAAGAGATTGAAGAACGGTTAAAGCATCGTGTTTAGATGAGACGTTAGGAAATGTACGTGAATGGAAGACCGCTAGGATCAAGAAGGGAACGCCCAGAATAATCGACCCTTAGGGGGAGATTATTAGGATCATAAAAATGTCGATTATGATACTTTAAGTGGTTTTATATATTATTAGTTTTTAGTCTTTATTTTATAAAGTAGAAAGTAGTTTGTAATAAGGAGAAATATGCATATTATCCAAAGAATAAGGACTAGATTGCAAAATTAGGAAATTAAAGGATGGGAAGCTAACCTCTTTCTCTTATAAATACCCACCTAATCAACATTAGGTGGTTAAGGCTTGTAACAAACTCACTTTCCCTCCTATTTCTCTTTTTTATAAAATTTGGAAAATTGTAAAAGTCTTGCCTTCCTCTCTTAATTCTCTCTATTCTAAACCACCCTAAATCGTGTGATTCAAGATAAATCGAGACCTAACATCCTTCAATGTCTAAAAAGCTTCCTCTTGTTCCATGCCCCACTCATAATTCTGATTCTTCTATGTCAGTGTAGTGAGGGGTTTAGCAATCTTCAAGAAATTCGCAATGAAACGCCAATAATAACCTGTCAATCCTAAGAATGGTCGTATATCGGATGGTGTCTGATGACATCAAATAACGTCTATTTTATAGCATCATTTATCCCATGTAATTAACCCATTTTATATGATTATTGCAAAGGCTTGTTCATTAATCGTTTGCATTTGAGAATTGTAGTAATTATGGAGTACGTGGTGAAGTTATGCCAAAAGGCACGCATTTTGGAGCATAAACGAAGAGTTCGAGAAAGTCTACTGATCTGACAGCCAATACGCTATATTATACTAGACCTATACGACGTATCCAAGACTTTGACGAATTAAAAGACCATTGCTTGACTTTGAAGAATACGTTGTATCCACATCAACGATACGCCGTATATAATACTTTGGTCAATGAAGAAAAACTAACTAGTTTTACATCAATACGCTGTATCCATCAAGAAGATACGGCGTATCCGTGCCTACACTTCACCAGATACCACGAAGGATTTAAGTCCAACATGTCGTATCCAGGAACATCAATACGCCGTATTCAAGAGTTATTATACACGATGCTTCTAGTAGATAATCAAATGGGCTCTTACTATAAGAAAACCCCAAATACGCCAATAATACCATGTCGCACGTTCGGCGTATCGAACCGACTACCAGACTCTATAAATAGACGATCCTAAACTCAGTTTTAGGTATGCAAGTGAATCCCTAAACCACCAAGTCGACCAAGAGACGAATAAAGGAGCCTAGAAGGTCAGAAAAGAGCCTCAAGATCATAGGAAAACTCTTGTAATCTTCGCGCAACCGAATACGCGTTCGATTAAGGTTTCTTTATTTTAATCGTTCATATATCAAACCGTGTGTATTTTTACAATGACTATCGGCTGATACCTTTAGGTATCAGCCATGTTTATGAAGATTTAATGTTTGGTTTGTTTATATCGATTGCTTAATTTATCGTTGATTGTTGATTATGTTTATCAATTTATACTTGTTTACGTGCTTAAGTATGCGACCTATCATTCAACTGGGTCTAGTCCTACATATTTAATGCGCTGCAACTTCGGTGTTGTTTGGGCGTAGGCTAAGAGTCCGGGATAGCTCTCCATATTGCAATTTATATATCTAGAATCATAGGATCACAAATATTGACCTATCCTTGCCTTTAGTTTAGTGAGCTTAGTTGAGCCATAAGGTGACCTTGGTATCAACGAGTACGTTCTTATTCCATTGGTAAGGACTCGGACAGTGGACTACTAGTATATAAAGAGTCGTTAAGCAGTAAGTGGGTAAAGTCTCCATGAGCTAGGGTTTAGTAAGAGCACCATTATTAATCTCCTAAGGTAGATTATAATCAACAAATGCTTGCTTTATGCGGATGCGTCTAATTGTGACAGAATTAGCATGTCTAGGTCTTAGGAAGAAGTACCGCCTAAGTCTAGGGATGATATGCCCCTTCGAGATAAGACAATTATTGCACTAAATAAACAAACCTGCGTTTTATCGGATTATTCATGGTTGATACGTTTTCCTTACATTAGTTCTCGACCGCTTCTCTATCGTTTGTTTGTCTTCTTGTGTGTGTTTATTGCTTTACTTGTCATCAAAACCTTAGGTTAGATAACTAAACCTCGTGCCAGTCTCTCAGGCTGAAACCCCCCTTTTGCATTAGTTTTAGGTTTAACTTAGATAACTAAAATACTGATAGAATTAGGATTAACGCTCTCGCTCTTAGTGATCGACACCCTACTTACCAACGAAGCTACATCTTGACCGGGTACACTGCCCGTTAAAGTGTTGTTTTTAGGTATAGTTGGCATAAAAATAAATAGTAAAACTTGATAATAAATAACAACCTACACAACAACACATCAAGTTTTTGGCGCCGCTGCGGGGAGTGAAGTTGTTTAATTCTTATTTATTAGTGTTTTAGTTTAGTTTAGATTTAGTTTAGATTAATTTTCATATTTGTGTGTTTGATTTCTGCATTGTATATTTTGCATATTGTGTGTTTGTGTGCATTATTACAGTTCGCTGTAACCTTCTGAGTCGAATACTCAATACGGCGTATTCATTTTCTTGGATACGGAGTATAAATTTTTTTAAACCAATAAAGCGTATTCAACTCTATCATCAATACGACATATTCAGATCACTGAATACGGCGTATTAAGCTATTTGACAGTTTTCTTTCCTAGCAAATTTATTACACGTTAAAATGGACGACCCCAACATTACTATGGAAGAGTATATCAGACTTGAGAAAGAAAAAGCTCGTAGGCGAGGTAAGGTGCATAACTGGGAAACTGCTATGTATGGTAAGATCTGGGATAATGAAGACGTTTACGACCTCGGATCTGTTGAAACCGAATTCCCAGCTATAGTCCTTAATGATGCGTTAACATATGGAGTTACGCTCTCCTGTGAACCCACGGTAAGTCCTTTTAACGACAATAAAATTGACTTTAGAACATCGTTTGACGAATCCGACGATGAAGATTACACGGTAGTTTTTGACAAAAGCTCGTTTTCTTATAAAATAATTTCTGAAAACGATTTAAAACGGATTCAGAAAATGATAATGATAAAGTTAATATGCCTTCATTTTCGTCATCCGAGCCTACGGTCAGTTGTTTAAATGATTTAGATTTCCTTAAAGATTTTGAGAATGAATTTCAAAGCCCACTCCGTCCAATTCAAGTTATGGACTACGAAGAACAACAACAGCTGCTGAAGTTCTTGTTGCAACCTAGACCAAGAGTTTTGAGCAATTATCCTGGTCCCATACTATCTCAACCTCAACCAGCATACCAAGGTACTTTTCCTAAAGATCAAGGCAAAGGAAATATGGTTGAAGAACCTCAAAAGAAGAAAATGACTCTTCAACAAATCAGAGCCTTAGAAACGACAAATGATGAGGAGGTTGCTAGAAAAATTCAAGCTTAGTGTGAATGCATAAGAAGGAAAGAAGAGAGGTTTGAAAATTAAACAAACCAAAGTCTACTTTGAGAAAAAATATTTGGTTGGGTCCTACTTCTCTTGCTCAAGAAAGAAATCAAATGAAAGAGTTTCTAAAAGGACAAGGATACAAAGAACGTTGCAGAAAACTTAAAGTATCCACAGATGAAGGCATTATATGACAAAGTTCAGCATCTATTAAAGACTATCCGTCAACGACTTTTGTTCCAATGGATTTCAGAGAAAGAAAGGGAGATGTGAAGGAAAAGATGCAAAACAAAGACTCTCAAGTAATAGGAAATCTACAATTTTAATCAGAAGAATCACCAACAAATGAAGCTAAGTTAGGTAGAAACAATTGATGAGCTAGACACTATCTTCGAGTATGTAGATTTTGAAAAGAAATCACAACATTAGAAGAGTCACACAAGAAGGAATCTCCATGATTACACTGCACCCAAGTTATTGAGTTCACCTGATGGAGAGTATCTCATCATTTCACAAGCAAATAATCACTTCAGGGCTTTTGATACTTTATGGGGAGATACTGCCAAGTCATAGATAGGCCAGATATAATATCACCAATACATCGAGTTGTTAGATGACTATATATGAACCACCATTCCTCCAACCGGCTTAGGCTTAGAGCATCTAGTGATCAAAACATTATATTTGGGAGACGGCTTGAATCAAGTGATGATGATTTCTGGTAAGATCAAGAAGAATGGGAGATTATAGAGATGGAGGTTACATGAATCTTAGGAGTGCATACACTAAGATAGAAGATGGCACTAAGATTCACATGCCTGGCTGAGAGAATGATATCCTCTATCAAGAGAATTGATGATAAGGTATGCAAAGATCAATGCATGGAATTGAAGAAGAGACTGAGACATACAAAGCCATCAACTTTTTGAAACCATCCAGTTTCATTTTGTGGACAACAGAAGATGGAGACATTCTTAGAACAACTGTAAGTATTTATCAAAATTCTTTATATATATACTTACTTTGATAAAACAGAACTTAACTGTGAACCAAGCATACTTTGCTAAAAGTACTGCTTATTGTAAAACAAACATAACCATGATAAAGGTAATGCAGTAAAAAGTAATGGTTTTTGAAATATGTGGAGAAGATTTGAGTGTGCAAAAAAAAAGAATTTAAGGCACAGATATTTGAATGTAAACTGTTTTAAGGGATTGAGTGTTGTTAACACCACACACAAATGGTTTTCAATTCACCATGTCTAACAAACATAAGAATTGACTATTCAAATCAACAGTTATGTGTAAAGACCACTCAAAATCTGTTTGATGGTGACAATTTACAAAAATTGTTAGGGTATCAATACACCATCGGTATTACACTGAAATTATTGTGCTAATCAAAGCAAACGCTTTATTGGTAAAGAGAAGTCAAATCCGTGATTAGCTTTAATAGATTGGCTCAAAACTATATGGTCCACAACTCACCTATGTTTTAATACTGAGAGTTACTAGTCCTGAAGCAAACGGCTACAGGTTAAAGAACAATAAAAATCGTTATATGTTGTAAAGACTTACCAAAAGACTATAATTATACAACACAACTATTAAATCATGTTCAGAGTGTTGAAATGAATTTCCAGTTCATCATGGATTATTACCTTTCCTAGGTACCCAAAGAACTGAACTAGCCCAAGAGTGAATGGCAACTTGGTAAAGGCTCACAAATCCATGTCATTTGCTGGGAAAAAGACCTTTTGCTGAGTAAGAACAATCTTTATGAGAAAAGAGCAAAATTTATGAAGAAATGTGTATGTACAAGATAAGAGTATCATATCAATTTCAAGATGCCTCAACAGATTGTGTACAAGATACTGCTCAAAGATAAGATAAAAAGATTAAGGCAAGTACTGCTTAAATGACAAGACAGACTTAGTGCTTAACAAAATAATGGACCAATTATCAAGAAACTTGAAGTCATGCAAGTAGAATCTCAGTTAGGGAGGATTGTGGAAATTACAAGTAAATAGGTCAAAGTATCAGTCTAAATGAAAGATCAAGAGTACTGCTAAATAAAAGTCAAAAGCACTGCCATCTAAAGATCGAGTACTGCCTTGATAAGTGAACTAAAAGTTTAAACGTTGTTTAGCATTTATCTTGAAACAACAGTTATTAGTGATAAGTATCAATTAGTGATATGATATACAATGACTTACATCTACTAGAAGGTTATCACTTATGTTTATTAAAGATTCTCAAGGAAGATATTAAATATAGAACAAACATGGGGGAGAAAAACACGAAGTAAGAATTGATTAGTAATTTGTATTAGGGATCATCAAGTTAGGCAATACAAAGTTTTAAAAGAAAACGTTTGAGAAACTATTGTGTGTTCTTCTTAAAGTACTGCCAACTAGATTCCGCATAGTTAACAGTATATCAGTGTTTCATTAAGGAATATCGATCCTATGAAAGTACTGCTGGAGCAAATCTAAGTACTTTTGATTATATGACAAGTGACGGCTCAATTCATTATTCAAGTACACTGCTACCCTAATATTAAGGTACTAACAGACTGCTCCTGAAAAATCAAGTACCGCTGTTGTTTGAGAAAGTACCGTCTATGTTATCCATATCTCCGAACGTACTGCTTGCTTTATCAGATATCGGGTAATACAAGTAATTTTGGTTTAAATGTTTAATGGCTCATTTTTGGAATTATTGTTTAATTGGTTACGAAGAGGATTACTTATCATTTATTTGAAGATGAAGTGATTTTCACGGGTTTGTGTTCTTATTATATCTTATTTGTCTTGGAGATAACTTGTTTGGATATTACGGTTAAAGATAAACGAACTTGATAAAAACAAGTTTATACCTGATGTAAGGAGATAATGTAGTACTCACAGGTATTTACTATCACGAGGTCATTGACTCAAGTATAGCATGCGGATTTATCAAGAGATCGAGACTACTTTAAAAAACGAAGAAGAAAGATTATGAGTTCTAATCATACTATATAGCAAGACATAAGACACAAGTTTGGGTTATCTACTACATTCATCAAGTACGTTATACTTCGTTTTTCTTCAATCAGTGATCATACAAAGAGCTACAGAATTCAAGATTCAAAGAGAATAATATACTTTTCAAGGGGAAAGCTTATTGTTCACATAATTAACCATGCAACATGCACCAACATAGGAGGGTAAGTGTTATCAATTACTACGAAGCTGAACTAATTACTACTATTTGTTTAAAAATCTACTGCTTACAAATCATTTTTTGTATTATGCTTCAAAGCGATATTTGTGAGTATTAGAAGGCTGGATTATATTGTGGTATATGTTTGTATAGCTGTTTATGACCCAATTTTCATTTCTACAGAAGACCCCTATTAGATATTACAAAAAGGGGAAGAAAATTACAGGTTTTATTGAATTGCAAGCTTATTATGTTTGGTGGCATTACATAAGTTAAGGGAACTATCCTACAAGGGAAGATATTGGTTTCAATCAGGGAGATGATTACATCTCAACTTCAGGGGAAGCTTTGGCTTTATGAAGAAGTTCGTACACGACTAGTTTTGTTTTGTCTTCAATCAAATAGGAGGAAGATTGTTGGGAATCTTTAATTTGATGAGACAAAATGAAGACGAAAGAAATAAAGGGTACTAAATCAACATAATGGGAAGTTACAAGATAAATACATTAAATGTGTTTTTTAATGATAAGCATTAATGTTGATAAAAATCATTAATGTGTGGTTTGGAATACTAAATTAATGTGTGATAAGTGTCCAATTAAAGATTTCCTTTTGTAACGTCTTATGAATCGTCTCCTTATAAAAAGAGATCATGGCGTGTAGTTTTACCATTCCATCCATAGAAATCACAGACATCTCCAATGAGAGTCTGATTACAAAGTGTGAGTGCTTTGTATATTCGTTAGTTATTAGTGAGTACACCAATCAGTAGTTGTGAAGCCCCATGTTATGAGGTTGGGGTAATAGGGAGGAATGTTCAATGAAGAAATAACCTGTATAATAACATCATTGTTCTTTATATTCCGCTGCATGTTTATGATGTTATTTGTAAAACGATCCTAGATGGGTTTAAACGATCTTATCATTTCAAAAGTAGCTCTCAAAACATACGACTTCTAAGTAAATGTCAGCTTAAGACTCGGACTCCTAAAAAAGGAATATGTTTATTTATGCACATTATACATAAACAACGGGAAGTTCACATCTTCTCGGTCTTGAGCAAAGTCATACAAAACATAAAGTTTTGAATGCTCACAGAGAAGCACTAAGGAAATGATACTTCATCAGATAAATTAAAAACTTATTTTCTTGTTGAGCATAATTTTTCAAGATATTTCCAAAAAGAAATATTCAAATTCTTTCTAAATTGTGCACTCAACAAACTCTCACTCCAAGTTTTCACTCTAATCTATTATTG
This sequence comes from Tanacetum coccineum, assembly GCA_026074375.1. Lineage (NCBI taxonomy): Eukaryota > Viridiplantae > Streptophyta > Magnoliopsida > Asterales > Asteraceae > Tanacetum > Tanacetum coccineum. The sequence goes on along the minus strand of BQNB010009332.1, from coordinate 6,953 downwards.
AGGGGGAGTATAAATTTTGATATTAGTTCATCTGGCATGCTACATTGTTTCCCCATACTCGCTCATTCTACAAGTGGGTCAACGTACATTAACTTGTATTTTAATTCACTTGTTAAATAAAAAATTGTCACCACATAATGCAAATTTTTAGGGGACACATAGTGATTAAAGATGTTATCAATCTTGCTTAATAATGGATAAGATCACATGATCATGAAAGTGTGAATCGTCCTCGGCATGGTAAAACCTCCTTTCATAATATGATGCATAAGCGTAGGGGGAGATTTATGGTGACATAGAAAAACTCTCAATTAGTAATAAACACATTCCGAACACTTTGATTGCTTTTTTAATGTTAAAGGCTACTGATGGTAAATAACCAAAGACTGACCAACTATTGTTTCTATACCAGTTATAAGACGGTATGAATAGGTATTTTGTTCCATGATCCAACCAAAACCGAAGGGATCTACCCAGGGACACTCCATTAGATAAAGTAGAAGTCCTTAGGTATGATTGAAAAAGGAGTAAAGTGAGATTAGGAAGAATGTTATCCAAGGCATGAGTTATCACCGGAACAAACCCAATATGAATGATAAATGAGACGCATTGGAATTAACATTGAAGGGTTGTAGAATGAAAAAGAATTAAATAAGGAAAAGTGTAAAGAAAGAAGCCCTCTATACACTTAGGCAAAAAACTGGTCCCAATGCATAATCTATCGGTAATCACATAGATGATTCTGATATTGAAGACAAGTCATCATGGACCTAGTGATGCAATGCACAACCCTCCCAGCTACTCAGGCTTCTCTCAAAAGAAGTTTGTTTCATTTCTCATGGAGATCAACACGCTTCTATTGACTTTCTCACTTCGAGATCGTCGATATTGTAACATTTCTCAATTTCAGGTCATTTTATGACTCCTATTATTCGTCACTATTTATTTTGTCCCGTATACACGTTACTTTTTGAATTTAACTTTAAGGCCAAAAGTTTGCTTAGACTAGAATTAATCTTTAACGTAAAACGTCGAACCAAATAAATTAAAGTTACACAATCAAGTGTTGTATAATTATAAAGAAATAATTATTAAACTTGCAGGTATTTTACTTTTATTGTCACTTAGAAGGCTTCGATTCGCAATACAAACTTAACAACACACCTCAAAAATCGCTTAGACTATCTAGACTCAAACCAATACCCACTTTTAATCGTTAAACACAAAATTTATAAAATTCTTGTGTTAATAACCCACTAGGGCCGAATATGGGTAAGAATAACCCATAAACAATTCGTCCCATGTGCTTATATCACCTAGAAAATCTCCAAATGATCCCTAAGTACTTGTAAAACCTATGCTTAATTAAAGCATGTACTAATGGTCTATAACTAACTTAGTACACAATGGTTAATAACCATTTTGATCTCTTTTATCCTCCTTGATGTCGCGGCTAAGCAAAGCACCCATACAAAACCACAAGATTTCCAAATCCTAGTAAATCTTGTACAAATATATGGTAATTAAGAGATATACTTAGGTGATTTAGCAAAATACAATGTGAGGCTAACTAAAACCCCCAAAACCACTCATAAGGGCACAAATTTGGCTTAGGATGGAACTAGGAAAACTAACTAGCTATCAAGCCTATATATACTCACCCATATTGTCCCATAACACCATATCTTAAACCATTATAATTTCCTAAACTCACAAACACTCTCAAGAAAGCCAAACCACATTTGTATTCTCTATTGATTCGGGTTATATAATAACTAAACTCAAACACGACACCATATTTTACAAAGCAAGGATTCTAAGGCATTGAGTTAAGCTAGGGAGGAAAATACAATCGTACTTATACGATTTGGGGTTATACGATTCGGGTTTACTACACAATACACAACCAAGACACTAGGACCCTTGTAAGTCTCGAACTAAGCTTTACATGTCATATTCTATTCGTTTTATTCAAGTCTATTTGTGAAGGGTCACGTTAACTTGTGTGTAACAATTTAACTAGAGAGCAGTTAACTTGCCATTGTTCAACCCATGCATGGTTCACGCACATATATTACATGTATACGATCTTGTGTGGTGCTAACATGTATAAAACGTGGTTAATTATCGAGTTAAGGCTTAAGCTTTACGTTTAAAATACAAGAATGGTAACTTAGATGAAAACCACCCTATATATTCAAAATATATAAAACCTATGCATAAACTTTCCATAGAAACGTGATTTCTTTGACTGGGAACGAATGTGCAAGCTTATTAAGAAGCCTAAAGTGCTTATTGACCTCACACGGACTTTAGTATACCTTAGAAAATCTAGCCGAACCCTTATTGGGCTTGACGACCCATTGTCATGTCCAAACGCGAGCCCATAAGCCACAATAAGCTTAAACAGCTTATTTGTGAGCTTATACAGTTTAATAAGCTAATATGCGACTTATAAAATGCTAATGGTACCTAAATGACTAGTGGATATGTAAAAACCTTATGAGTTACTAATTGACTCAAAAGCCCGTTAACAGCTTAATGCTTATAGAATAAAGCCAAACAAAAAACATCCCTAATATGCTTAATAAGACTAGAAAAATCAGTTGATTACCTATTATCAAACCTTAATCGGATCTTTTGAACATCCAGTTTTTAGAGTTATTGGGCTATCAAGCCCAATAAGCTCAAATAAGCTCATTCGAGCTTATTTTCCAGCCAAACATTTTCATATAAGCTTATATAAGCCAAATGAGAGCTTATGTACTTTTAAATCCTTAATTGGAAATTTATTGCTCATGTACACTACGAGATCCCATAAGCCCAATAAAGCAAAATAAGCAACATCCGAGCTTTTTTTATAAGATGACCCAACTCTTATATGGCTTATTTAAAATAAAAAAAACCCCTTGTTACTTGTTAGATCTTAATTGGACTTAAAATGCGATTTATAAAAAGTTAAGGGACATAAAAGTGTAAATCGTAAACTAGAGATTAAAACTGCCAAACTGTATTTTCTAAGACTAGTGACTAGTTTTGACAATTCTGAAACTTTAAAGGGGTTTGTTTTGAGAACATAAGGACCTAAAGTGTAATTGTTGCAAAGTTGAAGGACTAAAAGTGCAAATATGGAAACCTAAGGGTTTAAAGTGTAAATATTATATTTTCATAAACATAGGGACTGTTTTTGGTAAATATAGAAAACCTAAGGGTATTTCATGAACAAAGGTGATTTTAATAACCACTTAGCATATCGGACGAGCTATATATTTATCGGATATTATACGAGTTAAACCGCGACTTAATAAATATGAATATTTATTAATAACGTTCATACATATACTAGGACGTGTGTAAATCGTATACCTTCCCAAGAGCCATCAAGTAAAGACAAATTCAATAAACATGTGCACCACCACACAAGTGATAACAGTATATATAAACTAGCAATTTATTGTAGTTTATGCATTAAGTCGTTAGCCTAAACTGGTAGACTAAGACTGGCCGTAATTCCTTAGAGTATTTTGACGGTGTGATTCATTTTGCCATATTTTGATAATTTATCATTTTCAAAGGACAATACAAAGGTGAGTTCATAGTCCCCATGTTTTACAATTATTTAAATGATTTACCTCTTTGGGGTGCGGAACATGCTTTGTTTTCTAAATTAGACGCAAGAGTACATTTTATTACTATTTATTACGGTTTTGCCTAGTAGCAATAACCCACTGAGCCTTATCATAACTGTCAATTACTAGATTGTAAGCCGCGAATGTTAAAAATAGGATCTATTTGTATTGACAACCCGTTTGGGTGAGTTAGCGCTCACTGTGCCCGGTTTGTCCAGACAACAAACGTATACCATGTCGATTTGGTATGATGCGGTTAAACATCATTCACGGGTATTATTGGCAGTTTAATGCATTCATACATGTCGAGCATGCAGTGCATGAGCATAGGAAAACGTAATTACTTTTTAATATGTTTGCATCTGTTCTTAATCATAAACTTAGAAAACTTTGCGGTCCTTTACATTGATTTACATAAACCTATGAATTCACCAACTTTATGTTGACGTTTTAAGCATGTTTATTTTCTCAGTCAATAAGGCACGAGTGCCAGATACATTGGGGTCACTCTTTGGAGAGTCAGTACAAAGATTTTGGGGCGTATTACATTTTGTGAACATTTGTTATAAACCAAAATCTTTACTTATATTGGTCGAACAATTATGAAGCATAGCTATGGTAAATGACCAAGTATTTGTATAATCCAATGGTATCCTTTTCAAAATGGCACGTTTAGTGTCGGTTCCTCATATCTTGCTATTGATCTATCAAGTAACGCCCTCGATATTCAAATATTCCACTGCTAACCAGATTTGGGGGTGTTACAGATTGGTATCTAGAGCCAAGGTTATAGAGAACCAAGTCAAAAGTATTTTGTCTGGACTATAACCATTTTCAAACACTACATTCACAAATGGGGTTTGCACGGGACACACATACATTACTTGTTTTGAAATCAAGCATACATGCTACATCACATACACTTTTTAGCATTAGTAGTTTACAAAGTGCTTACCAGATTGTTATACCGTATATAAATTAAACTATGTATATTACTATAAGAGTCTTATAAGTAATACTAATATAAGTTATTTTTGTTTTTACAGCATTCCCATGATCTTATGCATCATTTGTGTACCTACACTTCTCTAACACAATAAAAAAACTCAGATCCAGGCAAAGTCTTCTGGGGAGCCGATGAGGAGATATCTGATGAAGGTTCTCCACAAGTCATCGTATTAGGATATGATAGACTCCCTATATAGCCGGTAGCCCCACCATCACCGGATTACATACCTGACTCCGAGGAGCCACAGACACCACCAGTACTACAGGACGAGGATGAGCGTTTGAAAAAGCCCCCCCCAAATGATCCATACAGCCACATGATCCTGACTACGTGCCAGAGCCTATATACCCTAAGTATATACCATTGGAGGATGAGCATGAGTTTCTGGCTGAGGAGCAGCCATTACCTCAGTTGAGGAGCAGCTATTACCTCCTGTTGATTCCCCCACTGCTGAGTCACCAGGGTATGTTGCTGAGTCGGATCCCAAGGAGGATCCAAAGAAGTATGAGGATGATGAGACAGAGGATGGTCTGGTTGATTATCCCATGGACGGGGGAGATGATGGAGATGATGATGACGGCAATTCATCTGGGGATGACGCCGATGACGAGGATGAGGACGAGGAGGAGGAGGAGCACCCAAATCCGGCCGACTCCACTGTTGTTGTACCTACTGTTGAGCATGTGTCCCTACCTGAGGGAACAGAGCCTGTTATACCACCTCCCTCCATCGACATTTCTACCACTAGAGCTAGGATCACTGTCCGGCTTCAGGCTTCCATACCCCTTCCACCAGAGGTAGAGGTTGAGAGACTCCTAGCCATGACTACTCCATCACCATCACCACCTATCTCACTATTACCACCCTCTGCGGGAGAGCGCCTTGCTAGGTGCACGGCCCCACCTATACATTCATCACCACCACCTGTGCCATCACCATTACTACCATCATCTGGGTGTCCAACCCAAATCCAGACACTTAGGATAGCATCCACTCAGGCCCTTATTGATGTAGTTACTGCCGCATTACCATCACCTCTACTACCACCACTACCACCATCTCTATACATACCACCACCTGTTGACCATAGGGATAATGTTCCCGAGTCCGAGTTGCCACCTCGTAAGAGGTTGTGTTTGTCCACTCTAGGCTCTAGATATGAGATCGGGGAGAGTTCTACTGCCAGACCTACCGGAGGTCGAGGGGTAGATTATGGGTTTGTCAGCACCGCAGATGCTAAAGCGAGATGGCAGGGGATTAGTGAGGTTGGGTATGGTATTAGGGATACTTGGGTAGATATGGCAGAGGCAGTTCCTGAGATAGCACCTATGACCGTGGGAGAGGTCAATACTAGGGTTACAGAGCTTCATGAGCGTGATACACAGGACTTGTATGTTTTACTAAAGGATGCTCAGGATGGTAGGACTCGTATATCACAGCGAGTCGCCATGGACTCACAGCAGGTCGACTTACTTATGGGGGATAGGATGACTCTCTAGGAGACAATATGGATTGTAGAGGAGGAGGCCTATGCTTCCCGAGAGGCTTGGGCTCACTCGATAGGATTGAGTCAGCCAACCCATCAGGAGCTTCAAACCCACCGTGATCATGTGTATGCACACGAGACCCATATCCAGGCATATCAGGCACAGCTACAGCTGCAGAGTACTCTCATTCAGACATAGCACCAGGTATATGAGACTCGTTTCTAGATGCAGCAGGCTGAGATGGTAGCGCTTCGAGAGTCTGACCGTAGGCGCCAGGCACAGATGGTAGAGACTCTTCGAGTGATGAGAGACATGAGGCAAGAGATGAGTGACATGCAGGCCAAGTTGTTAGCACATCGAGAGCAGCAGGGGAGAGCTAGACAGCCAGTACCAGATGCTAGGATTCTATATCACCAGGATGCTTCTGGGGATGTGGTATGTGCTTAAATACACATACCTTTTACCTTTAAAAACAAGCTAAAATAACCAAAAACGGACTTAAAATGCCAAATATATGCTTGTTTTGCTAATTGTATTATGCAGGAACGGATATCTAAGAAAAAGACGAAAAACAAAGCCAAAACGACAAACCGGACTCGGAATGGAAAAGACTGTGAAAGACAAAGCCAAATCAAAGCCGGAAAGTCAATTAAGTCAAAAAGTCAACAGAAAAGTCAATTGGTCAAAGTCAAAGTCAACCCAAGTCAGCCCCGAGGCCAAAGTCAAAGAAATATAAGTTCAGGGACTAAAATTGTCAATCCCTAAACTTATACTTAAAGAAGAAATCAAGAGAAAAGAAGAGGAGGGCCAAACTGCCATTTCACCAAA
>BQNB010009331.1:69358-82749 GCA_026074375.1 Tanacetum coccineum | reverse complement strand
TTAATCCATGATAATCAACAATGGATTTGATCACTAATCATCTTGATGCAAACAAGCTAAGTGCTTTGCATCTCAAGTAAAACATATCCTATAACAAGAAAGGATGCGTTTATGCAAAGTGACATTTGACTTACTTTTACCAATAAGGGAGTAAAACTCGTTACGTGGTTAGGAACAACGTAAATCCAGATTAGGGTAAAATGGATACTTTCATTTAATGGTATGTTGAAAACATGATCATACTAGGTTTAGAAAGACGTTCCAGCCTTGGCTAGAGGCGTTTGATAAAAGATTTGAGTTGCCGTTTTGTTAAAAAACAGGAAGATTCGTTTTTGCTCCTTTGTAAGTCTAAACCTCATTTGGAGTGTTCCTAAGTGCTAAAATATCATATACATACCTTTATTAAAGTTTCCACATGTGTCGGGTAAGAGGAAAGCCGACGTGCAAAATCCATAAATTCGGATTTCACCTATGGCGCGCTTCCCACGCGCTGACGCGTGCCCAGCGCGCTAGATAGGCAAATCCAGTTTTACGGATTTTTGCTATCGTTTATGATTTTTCATTTTGCAAACATTTATTTGTCATCTTTAAAACATAAAGGAGATCCTAATCAATGTTGCACCAACAATCTCCCCCTTTACAAACGTAGCAAAGATGAAGACCGCCGTTGATGTAGTATGCGTCTTGATCTTGGCCTTTTAATTTGGTGAAGCTTGAACATTGTCTTTACCTTATGAGTCTTACATTGCTTTTCTACTCCCATGTACGTTATAGCTCTTTGCTTTCGTAATTGTTAGTTATACTAGCTTTCACCCCTAATCAATAAGCATCTATGCTTTGCTTTCCTTCTCCCCCTTTTGTCAAATCAAAAAGGCGGGATCTTGGTCTTTCATTAGAAGGTTGATATCATTGTAGAAGAGAGAATATATATCAATTCACGTGCTCCCCCTAGATCGTTGCTCCCCCTTGTTCCAAGGCGGGGATCCATAGGTCAAGAGCATTACTTTTGAGGTGTTCTTGGCTACATCTAGAAACAATCAAACACAAAACAACACAAGCAACAAACATATACATATGTCCAAGTCTATCATGGGTTAGCATAACATTTGGAATCTTGGAAATATGGATGAGTACAAATATGGATTATTGTGACTTTGTACATTGTTGCATTTAAAAAAAAAAAATTCATAAACATATTCTAGCATTTTATATGTATAATTATCATGACTTTATTTACGTTTTGTTGAGCATGCTTTGAAAATTATGGCATAATTTCATCCCATTATATTGTTCAAGATAGATTACCATTAGGTATCAATAAGCAATTAAGAAGGCATTCAAGCATTTTATTTCACATAAAACATGCAATACACAACATAGATTTTACATGATCTAACATTAAGCTATTCTAGGCATTTTAAAGTCCTACACTACTTTGTTCTTGCCAAGCTTGAGTTCTTCCAAAGGATTATGTCTAGTTTTCTAGTCTTATTCAATTCATTCTTCATTATTGTCTTGGAGAAAGACTTTAGCAATGTCCTTAACGACCGCTGGTAAGACCTTGAGATCGTTGTTAATGGATTCATGTATCTCTCGAATTTCCTTGCAAAGAGAATAAATGTTCTCCTTCGTCATGTGTTAGACTTGACACCACACGCATTCATCAACATGAATGTCGCGAGAGGGTTCCTCAAGCTTGCAAGATATATTTTCCCATATAGGGTCCACCACTATGCATAACTTAATAAGGTTCACAAACAACTATGTTACTACACTTAATGTTCATTCAAAGGTACTCCTCTTCTTCTCTTTTCGGAGTCATCATTCTTCTACCACCATGTTATATTGTGGAAGAAGATTCATTCAAAATCACATCATTTTTTCTTGTTATTGACGAGTTCTTAATGCTAAAAAATTTTCATGAATTTTGTTATTTTTCATGAAAACTAATGCTAGTTGTTTTATATAATCAAGGCTCAAGGTGGTAGCAATGGTTTTGTGAGAGCTAGGTACTAAAGATGCTTGAACGAAAAGCCTTTACACTAAGTATTTTTGATTCTTGAGTTGATAGTGTTGAAGAGATAATGATGCTTTGTTGAATCTAGTTATTAGGTTTGAATTTATGAATTTTTAGTTGAGATTGGATGATTAAGTTACAAAATCTAGTTCCTACAATTATGCATGCATGCACCATGATTTGTCTAGCCATGCATGATACTTCCATTGTAGTTTGTTGTGTAGAGATTTTTAATCACCATTTTGGATTTCCCAGAAATGATAACTTTATTTTCATTGTGTTACAAGGAAAATAATTAGGATCTTGGATGAGTGGTCCAAGTTATCAAGCCTACTTGATGTGTATTTTAATCCTTCTTGGATATTTTACACATATTGGACACATAATCCATTATTCGATAGCAAAGTGTTGCTAGGTATAATATCTCGGAATTATGGTCAATGTGTTGTGTCAACATTGATAATGTTTAACTACCATAGAGTATGGCGAGTTAATTCCATGTTTAACTACCATAGAGTACTTATCATGTTTATTCTTTGTGTATTCTAATATGTTATGCAATACCATACCGAATTTAATTTCAAAAGAATTCTCGTGAGTAGTTTGTATGTTTGCATAAAGTTCTTTTCTTTTTTCTATCCTAATACACATAGCATGCAATCAACACATAAAATAAACAAGCTGACACAAATACAACATTTTCATAACAAGAGTGAGTTGTGATCCAAGGTGATTTTGTCAATGAATTTGTCTATTTAATATTTCATGTCTATCATGGGGAATAAAGCATGCAATGTTGCAAGTAAGTTAAATTCACACCTGTAAATATGTGAGGCGATGATTATCACAATAATGACAAGATGTAGATCAAATTTCTTGTTCATAGCACATAGGTTTGACATGTAGAATCCAAGATAATATCAACCATAGTTTAAATAATGTATTGACATCTATCCTTCATCTCGTTAAAACAACAATGTTGCTTAACTTCCATACCTTTCACATAAGTCCTAGCACAGAGCACATATGCTCTAAAAGCACACGTGTATAAAGATAGTGCAAACAACTTCTAAATATTCTCTCAACACCTCACTCAAATCAATTTCCTATGGTGCATGTCAACCATGAACAACCTCAACTAGACTTATGTAACACCCCCAAATCTGGGTAGCAGCGGAATGTTGAATATCCGAGGGCGTTACTTTATAGATCAATAGCACAATATATGAGAACGACCACTAACGTGTCATTTTTAAAAAGATACATTAGATTAACAACATGCTTGTTCATTACATCGCCTTGCTTCAAATTGTTCGACAATATAAGTAAAGATTTCGGTTTATAACAAATATTCCCAAAATGTAATATGCCCATATATTTAGTACTGACTCTTTCCAAAGAGTGACCCCCAATGTATCTGAGCACCCCGTGCCTTATTGACCTGAGAAAACATGTCATAAAATATCAACATAAAGTTGGTGAATTCAAGGTTCATGTCAAAATCAATAGAAGGACCTGCCAAGATTTCTAAGTGTATGATAAGCAACAAATGCAAACAGCATAAAAAGTAATTTCGTTTTTCCTTAAGCTCATGACACTAAAGCTCGACATGTATGAATGCAATAAATTTCCAATAATGCCCATGAATGATGTTCTAACCCAAAACATCCCAAATCCGACATGTTATAATGTTCGTTCTCGGTGATAGCTAGTCACCCGAACGGGGATGTCAATCCCAAATAGATCTACTCATAACATTCGCGCTTACAATCCAGTAATTGACAGTTCATGATAAAGGGCTCAGTGGGTTATCGCTACTTAGCAAACAATACGAAATCATAGTATTAAAATTACATTTTGGCGACCAATTTGTAAAAACAAGCATGTTCTCACCCCAAAGAAGTAAAATCATTTAAATAAATTGTAAAACCATGGGGCTATGAAACTCACCTTAGTAAATAGTCCTCCGAATGATCATAGATATCCAATGTATGAATCACACCGTCAGATACCAACGTTAAATACGGCCAGTCTTAGTCAATAAATTTAAGCTAAAGACCAATAGTAATAACTATAAAAAATTGCTGGTTTTAATAATATACTGTTATCACTTTGAGTGGTGGTGTACATGTTTAATGTATTTGAAATTACTTGTTGTTTCTTGGGAAACGTACATGCGTTGTTAATAAATATTCATATTTATTAAGTCGTGTTTTAATCCCGTATAGTATCCGAATTGTAATTCGTCCGTTTCGCTAGTGTTTATATAATCACTTTGGTTATAAAATACCCTTAGGTTTTATATAATTACAAAACAACCCCTAGGTTTATAAAATATATTCTATTTTACATTTCAAACCCTTAAGTTTTTATAATTACACTTTTAGTCCTCCAACTTTACACAATTTACACGTTAGGTCCTTATATGCTTAAAATAGTCCTTCAAGTTCCAAAAGTGACCAAAATAGTCCCTTAAGGTACTAAAACAGTGGGCTGACAGAATTTAACCCTTAAGTTTCAAAGTTTACATATTTAGTCCTTCAACTTTGTAAAAATCACATTTTAAGTCCATTTAAGGTCTAACAAGTGGCAACAAGTTTTATTAAGCTCCAATAAGCAAAGCCAACTGTTTTGGCTTATAAATAAGCTCGGATGAGCTTATTTAAGCTTATTGGGCTTATTGGGCCTGTTAAGGCCCATCAAGCTAATTTAATGTCCCATTTAAGATATAAAGGTAGAAGGGGAAAGAACAAAAGACTTTTAACTTATTAAGTTACACAAATCAGTTAGGTTGAAAATAAGCCTTATTCGAGCTTGTTGGGCTTCGTGAGCCCAATAACTCAAACCCGAATATTATAAAAGGGTCCCTTGAGTGTTTCTAGTTTATTTTCTAGCCTTATAAGCACATTAGAGTCTGTTTTGCTTGGTCAGCTTATCAAATAAGCAATAAGCTCTCGTTATTGGGCTGTTAGGCCCATTAAGGGTCCGAATAGGTTTTTGAGTGGTTTGACTTGACCCATTAGGGTCCATTAGCCTTACTTAGGTCTATTAAGCCCATTAAGCTTATATAGGTTCACCAATAAGCTGTTTTAAGCTTATTGTGAGCTTATGGCTCGAGTTGGACTCGTTAATGGGCTAGTAAGCCCATTAAGGGTTCGGCTAGCTTTTTATAAGTGTTTTAGGGTTCATGCGAATCACATAAGCATCTCTAGTTCATTAATAAGCTCGTAGAGCTTATTTATAAGCCGTAGGCTCATGGGTCGTGGCTTGTTGGGCCTTTTAGTGGGCTGTTGGGCCCAATAAGACCCGAACATAATCCCCTTGGTTTACTAGTGTGGTTCTAGGGCTTCAAATCCTTTGTTAAGCTCTCGTTAACATTTATTAATCATTATTAATCACATGCATTCGTTTAAATAGTTAGTGAATGCTTTCCCAAGCCAAGTCGTTGCGTTTTCATTCAAGTGTTTACGTATAGAATTTGCGTGACCAAGTAAAACGAACCCATGATCACCATGATCCTTATTCGTGTATTTTAAATGATTGTTTAAAGCTTAACTCGATATTTTATCTTAAATTTGATATCCTTTTATAGTGGTAAGATTTGAGTTAGGTATAAGATTTAAATTTAACAAGTGGCTCTTGGGTGATTAGATATAGTACCTTTAATTCCTTAAAGTTTAAGGTAGTTATACCTTTTGTAAGGAAAGTACTCTATTAGGAAGATAATTATGCCTTGTTGATTTTAGTTGAGATTTAATTAGGATTTGGTTAAAATTTGATGATCAAGTTACATAAACTAGTTCCTACAATTATACATGCGTGTACCATAGTTTGTTCATGCATGATACTTCCTTTGTAGTTTGTTGTGTTGAGATCCTCAATCACTATTTTAGATTTTTAGAATTGATAACTTTATTTTCGTTGCATTACAAGGAAAATACTTAGGATCTTGGATGACTGGTCCAAGTTATCGAACCTACTTCAATGTGTATTTTAATCCTTCTTGGATATTTTACACATATTGGCCACATAGTCTATTATATGGTAGCAAATTGTTGCTAGGCATAATATCTCAGAATTATGGTCGATGTGTTGTGTCAACATTGATAATATTAACCACCATAGTGTATGGTGAGTTAATTCCATAGTTTCTCGGACGAGAGGACTAGATTATCATGTTTATTCTTTGTGTATTTTAGTATGTTATGCAATGCCATACCAAATTCAATTCCAAAAGAATTCTCTTTAACTACGTGAGTAGTTTGTATGTTTACATAAAGTTCCTTTCTTTTCTTTTCTACAGAGCATGCAATCAACACATAGGATGAGCAAGTTGACACAAATACAACATTTGCAACACAAGGGTGAGTTACGATCCAAAGTGATTTTGTCAATGAATTTGTCTATTTAATCTTTTATGTCTATCATGGGGAACAGAGCATGCAATGTTATGAATAAGTCGATCTCACACATTTAAATATGTGAGGCGATGATTATCACAATATTGACAAGATATTGATCAAATTTCTTGGTCATAGCACATAGGTTTGACACGTATAATCAGAGATTTTTCATCCATAGTTTTAATAATGTATTGATGTCTATCCTTCATCTTGTTAAAATAACAATGTTGCTTAACTTCCATGCCTTTCACATAAGTCCTAGCACATAGAACATAAGCACATAAGCTCTAAGAGCACAAATATCTCTAATAGGGTATGCAAACGACCTCTAGACTTCTATCCTTACTTCTGACCCCTCACTCACTCAAATCAATATCCTATGATGCATGTCAACCATGAACAACCTCAACTAGACTCGTGCAATTTGGACTTTGGAGAATTTCATGCGAAAATCCTAAGCTTGTTTCGTTTTAGACCTAAGTTTCCTCTAATTTTATTCACCATTTACTTGTTCTATTAGGTGACCTCTAGCTTCTTTTTGACTTTTAAGATAACCTGGCTCTGAGACATTAGCTTCTAATGATGGAGACTTACCCAGATTTTGAACTATAGGTCCATTGATCCTATCATCTTCTACCGAAGAAGATAACTTAGGCTCGGGCAAACTCTCATCAAAGGTAACATTGAGAGATTCCTTAATCCTCATTGTTTCCTTGTTAAGCACTATGTATGCTTTACTAGTTTGAGAGTATCCTAAGAATACACCTTCGTACGACTTTGGGTCAAACTTGGTGAGATGTACTTTAGTGTTAAGTATAAATACTTTACAACCAAAGACCCTAAAGTACTCTAATGACGGCTTCCTATTTCTAAGAATTTCGTAGGGTGTTTTATTAATAAATTTTCTAATATAAACCCTATTAAATATGTATGTTGCCGTATCTAATGCATGACACCAAAAATTTTGTGGAATGGATTGCTCGTCTAACATAGCATGACTCATCTTTCTTAACTTGCGATGTGTTCTTTCAACAATCTCACTTGATTGAGAAGTGAACGGGCCCGACAAGTTATAAGACATTCCATGTTGTTCACAAAAGCTTCCAAATTGCAATTTATCAAATTCACTACTATGATTTGTTACAATTGAAACAATAGAACAATCATGTAGGTTTTCAAGTCTTTTACACAAAATTTTAAACTTTTCTAAGACATCATCCTTAGACTCTACAAACACAACCCAAGTGTAGTTTGAGTGATCATCAACAATCATTAAAGTGTAGAAGTTGCCTCTGCAACTTTAAATTGGAGATGGACCAAACAAATCTAAGTGTAACAACTCTAAAACCATACTAGTTGACACTTCATTCCTAGACTTATTGTTTGCATTACCTTGACTCCCTAAACCACGTGTATCATAAAAGTGTCTTTCAAAGCTCAACTTTGGTAGGTTCCTTACTAGGTTGTTGGAAGCTAAGTTTTGAACTAACCTCATATTGGCGTGACCTAACCTCCTATGCCAAAGCGTTGAGTTATCCACCATGAATGTATGCCAAATTTGTTGTTTGGAGTTATCTCCCAATTTGCAAGTATATAACCCATTTCTCCTATGTCCTATAGCTAGCGTTTTACCATTTTTACTAATAGTGCAATCTACTTTAGTAAAGCTAACTACACAATCATCATCACATAATTGACCTACGCTAACCAAGTTAAAAGCTAGACCACTAACATGCTCAACTTTGGTAATTGTAATGGAGTCATGAGTAATATTACCTCCACTGACGACCTTTCCCTTTAAATTGCTCCCAAGTACGACATGTCCACCATCATACGCCTTGTACGAAGTAAACAATCTTCTATTCTTAGTCATGTGCTTAGTGCAACCACTATCCACAATCCAGTCGTCCGGTAGTAGATCGCATTTAAGACACACCTCTTGAGAGTCGATCTCCATGAGACATGTTGCATCGTTTTGATGTTCGTCGCCATCTTCTCTATTGCTTTATGCTCCTTCGACAAAAGCCTTGTTCTTCTTCGGCTTTCTACTCTCACTAGCGAAGTGGACTTCTATCCCGCAATTGTAGCAAGTTCCTTTTTGCTTTGAGCTTTCACCACCTTTGTTCCTAAATCTATTTCCATGGCTTCTTCCAAACCTATTAGCACCATTACCAAATCGATTGTCGCGCCCGAATCGATTACCTTTGGGAAAAAATTTACAAAAATTCCTAGCCATCAAATTAAATGCTTCGGCTTCTTCTTCTTCTTCATCTACGTCTTCATCACTATATCCTTGACTATCACTATCATCACTAGTTTGTTCCCTAGTAACTTTAGCATTAAGAGCTAAGGACTTGATCTTTTTTTAGTGGTCTTGGAAGCTACGCCATCATTATCCAAGACTATTTCATAAACCTTAAGGTTGCCAATTAGCTCGTCAAGAGGAAGTGTAGCCAAATCTTTGGCATCTTTAATGGCCGTCACCTTGGATCTCCATTTTAATGGTAGAGCATGAAGAAACTTTCTAACATGATTCTTGCTAGAGTAGTCCAGATTTAAAGATTTGAGACTAGTCACAATAAGAATGAATCTTGTGAAGTCGCTATCAATAGTTTCTTAATTGGAGATTAAGAACTTATCGTATTTGATTCGTCGTAAACGACTAGTCGAGTAATATAATATATAAGTAATCACGTTAGATAAAAATTACTTTAGGAAAAGTAATAGTTTATCTTCTAGATGTCGTGTCCCAACGAGAGATGAATTTGAAATTCACAAAAATGTTTTATTTGTTGCTTGAATGTTGAATATTTTTTGTTTTGGTTTTAAACTAAAAATTTAATAAAAATAAACTACTGAAAACTAGAAACAATTAGCGACCAAATAAGCGAAGAACGATATATAATAAAAGATATGCTTGCTAAGTGAATTGATTAGATCCTTAAGTGTGAATTAAATATACAATTAAGTCCTTATCGATGAATCAATATCTTTCTAACAAATTAACTTCTCACAACAAACGTTGGCTTATATGAAAATAACTTTTATTAATATATAGATTACAAAATTAATGCCTAATTCTCCCTTACGTCTTTTGCCCCGCATCGAAAACCAAAACAATAATCTAAGTACTATAGACAATCACTAATCAATATTTTTCCCTTTTTTTTATCAATCACACTTTAATTCACTAAACAATTTATCACTACACGCATATATAAAATCTACTCACTAAGCGTATTAATCAACAATAAGCAAACATAATCCATCATAATCTAAATAAATCTAAACAACAAAAAATTGAAAAGAGAAGAGAGGATAGAACCGAATCGAATTAAAAACCACCTGATCTAATAAACTTATTTAAAATCTAAAGCTTAAAACTTAATTAATATCTAAATAACTAATTAGCTAGTAAAGGTATGAACTTTATTCACTAATTAGATAGATAAATACTTAAAAAGCTAAAAACTTTATCTAATAAATAAGCTTAAAGACCTTAAGCTCAAACGCCAGAAGAAGGTAGAATGAGTTTCCATCAAATCACAATTCAAACAATGGTTAAACAATATGAATAAGCTATAAGTTAAAAACTTTAATTTCAAAATATTAAGTATTTTGAAATAGAAAAACTAAAGCTAGTAGATCTAAATGATTAAGCTAATTCAATAGGACTAAAAAAACTAAATTAAAAGGTTTTGGAAAAATAAGATAAAAACATTAAGCTAGAAAAATAAGCAATCGAAAATAAACTAGAATAAGCTAACTCGAAAAGCTTTAAATCGAAAACACTATAAAATAAGCTAGTCTAAATAAGCTATGGAAGTAGCTTATTAGAATATAAGCTTAAGAGATCGGATCTAAAAATAAGCTATAAGCATGAGCTTATTTAGAAATAAGCTAAAAAGAAATAAGAAAAAGACAAGAGAATAAGCATAAATAATAAGCTAAAGAAAACACCAACCTTTGAAATATACTTCTTCATTAACAAGCTAAAGAGTTACAATAAGCTAGATCTAATAAGCTTCAATAATCTTTTACAATAATCCCAAAATAAGCTAAACTATACTACTCTTACTCCTAAAACTACACGACAACTACTATGTGAAATTTAAACCTACTAAATCTAACAATCCATATGCCTGGAGCGTGCTTCTTTAAATAGCCAAAGAAGTGTGAGGGAAAAATCGTCATTCCAAGCAGCCAGCCAATAGCAATCCAAGATCTAGGGGCATTATACTCTTTGTCCTTCACCGCCTCAAATTAAATGTCAATGATTGGCTTGGGATTGCTTTCCTCGGACTGCTCAGGTGCTGCCAATCACTGAAATATTTTGATCCACCAATTGGAAGATGACATGTGGACATGCCAGCGAATATCTCATGAATCAAGAAATGAGAGGTAAGCACGTGGACTAGTACATCGTAATATAAACGCGTTTTTTTTCATTTCATTTCTAAACCGAGTATATTAACATGGACACGCGGCGAATTCCTATTGGAAGACAAATATTGAGTGGGGAGGCACATGAGGAGCTTGGTATTAATTTGGGTGCACGTGAGCTAGAAGCACATTTCATCTCAATTCATTTCTTAGAGTTTTATTCTCATACTGACATAAATCCTTGCCACGTGTCGGATGCTGAGAAGAGCCAAAAAGAATGAGTGGAAACGCACGTGATGTGCTATGAATTAATTTCGTGGCACGTGACTGGCTGATTAAGATCTCTCATTTCTTGTTTCAAAAATGACTTGGGCCTATTATGATCAGATTTTGGGCTTGGGCCACTCATGGGCTAAAGATAATATGGGCTGGCCCGGCCCATATAAATGGGTTACGGGCCGGCCCAATAAGCAATGAAAGCACCGTTGGACTCGAAATCTCGTGCTCTTTCCAATGGCATGCTCGAGGGATTTTTCCGACTTCATCTTGATCTCGAATAATAAGTCAACTTGATCTAATCGAACCCGAAAAGTCCCATTATTGCTTCGTTTTCAATCCTTAGTACCTGCAAGACATAAAAACACAATACAAATATTTTTGCAATATACGTTTCCATTTTTTAGTGTTTTAAGTCCGTTTTATAGTGTTTTCCAAGGTTATAAGGATGTGCGTTTTAGCACACATCAAATTTCCCCACACTAAGCCATTGCTGGTCCCGCACGCAATGTTTATAAAACACGCTCGGAAATAAATAATTTAGCCCCCCTTTAACTTATGACCCCTCACATCAAACAAGAACAGAAACGGTCCATTAAAGGAGGTTTAAAATTATTTGTTTCCAAAGCGCCCCCGTTTTAATCACTTATTCAATAATAGATAAAACTAAGACAAAATTTTATAAAATTTATTTAAAAGGCTTAAAGAATGGGAGTTCGTCATCCTTGATTTTCACAATCCCCAAACTAAGCTTAAAACAAAATCACAGTTAAATATAAGATTAGATGCTAACACTACTCATAAATACTAATTGTGTAAACGCATCTACTTTTCACTCCCTTATTCCTAATTTCCTCTAAGGATTTTATTCAAAAAATATAATGTGAACCGAGATCACTTATTTTTATAAATTATGGCCTTATTATCATAAAGGTGACCAGTTTAAACCACAATTAGTTTGAAATCCTTTCCTAAAGAGATGATATGCTGAGAATAAGGTCAACATTAAGGTTCTAATTTCGCATGATTTAGGGGTTATCCTTTTTATTTCAACCGAAACAACTCAACTACGAGTCCAGAGACGGAGGCTTTATTTAGATATCCCCGGAGTCAAAATTTGGCTTTATTATTATTATTGCAACATTATTATCCCTCGGTCCTTTAAACAATTGACACATCAAGCGTCCTAACCGACCGAGCCAGTAGTCTTATTTCGACTTCGGGTATTCCCTCGACTTTTTTGAAGACTGACACATCGGCCGTCCTAACCGACAGAGCCAGTAAACTTTTATCAGTCCTGGATTCCTAGCCTTATATGAAGACTGAGACATCGGGCGTCCTAACCAACAAGACCTAGTAATCTGACAAGGTTAAATATTATTTATATATATATACCGACAAGACCCGGGAGCGTACCACAACACTGACAGAACCTCGATGTGTACCTTAATTTCACCAAAAGGAATCTCTACGAAGAGATTTAAACTAAAAATCGCAAAAACCTATAGTGACTTTATTTATTTAACAATTATATAATGTTTATTAAGCTGGTGGGAGCAAAAAGCCACAATTAACTTCTATGAGCTCTAAAGAGATCCAACCACTCAACGCTTAACATCTAACTTATATCCAACTCTATCATTTTTCGCTCTTTGCAAAATTTTAAAGTTAAGCAAACGCTAAGTCTCGAAAGCTAAGGGGAAAGCTAGAGTTTAAAACTCGGTCATGTCAAAAGCTACCTAGTTCTACGGGCCTACTTATTACTAACATTTTTATATTTTTCTATTTTCTTATCATCAATTTTTCTATCATTTTTTTTAAACAAATAAAACAATAAAATTTTAAAAATTTAGGTCAAAACGGGGATTGCAAGGGAACACAGCAGGTATAGGTATGATCATATTTTGATAGAAATCCACCCACACTTAAAACCGAACATTGGCCTCAATGTTCAAAAATGTCAGGTTTTACCCCCACACTTAGGAACGAAAAAGGCAAATGCTAGTAATTCCAAGTGTGAAAGGGGAAACACAATATATATACATGATCAGGATTGAGGATTCCAAAATAAGCAGAAGATCGAAGACCGGATGATTGGAGGATTGAAAACAAGCACGGGTCTTCTCGATCTTAAGGAATCCTGCAAAAAACGATACCACAAACCAAAGAAAGAAGCACGCCCCCACACTTGGGCTATAAAATCACACACTTATTCATTAATACTAAACTATATAATATTATTACTACTAGGATAAGCATGGGTTGCCTCATACGAAGCGCTTGTTTTTGTGCGAGTCTCTAGTTTGACTCTC
>BQNB010009331.1:21858-64358 GCA_026074375.1 Tanacetum coccineum | reverse complement strand
TTATTCTTACGGCTTTTGCCTGCGCGAATAACCAAAACAATAATCTAAGTAATATAAAAATCACTAATCAATATTTTCCCTTTTTTATTAATCACACTTAATTCACTAAACAATTTATCACTTAACAAACATATATAAAATCTACTCACTAAGCATATTAATCAACAAATAAGCAAACATAATCATCATAAGCTAAATAAATCTAAACTACTAAAATTGAAAAGAGAAAGAGGATAGAACCAAATGATGAACCGAATCGAATATAAAACCGCCCGATCTTACAAACTTAATAAACAAATAAGCTTATCACTTTTAAGCTTCTACTTCACTAATTAGCAAGTAAAGGTGTCAACTTTATTTACTAATTACTTCCATAAAAACCAAAAAGATCAAAACTTTATCTATTTATCAACCTTATAAGACCCTTAAGCTTCGGCCTTAGATGATGGAAGGATGAAATTAGAGATAAGACAAGAAAACAAGAGATTAGGATAAATAAGCTATAAGCTAAAACTTCTTTTAAGATCTAAATAAGCTATATATAAAAAAACTTTTGTAAAAAACTTTGATTAAAACTATAAACTATTTTTAAAACTATTTATAAAACTAGATCTAAAAATGAATAAGCAATCGAAAACTTTAACTACTAATAAGCTTTTAGAACTACTAAACTAAATAATAAGCTCTCGAAAATAAGGGTGCTCAAGACTTAAAGAATAAGCCGAGTAGAAGACTCATGACACCCTTTTTGCAAAATTCGAATCGAGCTAAAAAGGAATAAGAAAGGAAAAAAATAGAAAAGAAAATGAAATAAGCCAAAGCTTATTTGATAATATGAGCTTAGATCTAAATCAAATAAGCCAAAGGAAGGCTTATTCGAAGTAAGAAATAAGCTAGGAGAAAGCTAGAAGCAACAATAAGCCAATAAGCTAGCTTATTCGAAAATAAGCTAGAGAAAAAAAGAAAAGAAAGGTAAGAATAAGCCATAAGAAAATAAGCACTTCAATCTTCAAAACATCTTCATTAATAAGCTAAGATTTGATTACAATAAGCTAATAAGCTTTAAAAAGCTTTTACAAAATCTTAATAAGCTAAATCTATTCTAAATCTACTCCTACTCCTAACTAAATTAAACTACTATGTGAAAAAAAAACTAAAAATCTAACACCAAATGCACAACTGCGTCTTCATTTAAATAGCCAAGCATGTGTGGGGGTAAAGTTGTCAATTCAGGTAACCAGCCAATAATAGTCCCAAATCTTGGGGCATTTTAGTCTTTGTCCTCCACCGCCTCAAATTGAATGCCAATGATTGGCCATGTATTGCGTTCCCTCGTACACATAGAATTCATGCCAGCGAGAATGTACCCAAGTCCACCATTGATTGCTTGCCTCGTATCCCATGCCAGCTACAAAAAAACGCGTTTTATTTATTTCTTTTCCTCGTAACCGACTTATCCCATTTCACTCATGAATTGAGAAAGAATGAGTGCCACGCGGCGGTGTTGGATTGGACAAGAATTTCATAGTGGGAAGTCACGTGAGGTCATTTGAATTAATTTAAGGGCACGTGGGTTTTGTTGCACCATTTCTTCTCTTCATTTGATTTGGGCCGAATTAAATTCATTTGATGGGCTGAGTGAATTAGACTTGTGCTTTAAATAAGTATGGGTCGGTCCGACCCATATAAATGGTGTCGGGCCGGCCCAATAAGAGATGAAAACACCGTCGGACTTGAATTTCTGTGCTCTTTCTAATGGTATGCTCGGGGAATTTTTCCGACTTTGTCTTGATCTTGAATAATGAGAAAACTTGATCGAATCGAACCCGAAAATTCCCGTTTTTGCTTCGTTTTCAATCCTTAGTACCTGCAAGACATAATAACACAATACAAACATATTTGCAATATAATTATCCATATTTTAGTGATATTAGTCCGTTTTATAGTGTTTTCTTGGGTATAAATGATGTGTGTTTTAGCACACATCAGCGGTCCACCACAGACATCGCCAAAACAAACGACCTAAACGCAGGGGTACAGGTTCAAGATCTTGAGGAAACGATTCGCCATAAGCCGAACAAGGTAGAAGCTTTCCAAACAAGTATGGTTGCTACTTTTGAAGAACACGAGCAACAAGAAAACCAAGATAACCTGAATGAAATTTCTAAAGAAAAAGATAACGCCAAACCACCAATTTCCACCGACACTTTTGGCAGCAATGGTGGTAATGATTCAAGAACTTCAGGTTCGGAGACACCCGCGAAGGAAGTAGTGGACAACGGTATCAAAATTGAGGTGGTTGTCGGCCTTCCAGAGGAGTTTCAAGAAGGAGATATGGTTGATGCATTGTCAAGAGTGGAGCAGAAAAGTTCGGGAAATTGGAAGGAGTTAGATAATGAATCGGAAGATAGGAAGGTGGAGAGAGATGCTAAAAGGGAAGGAGAACCAACTATCTTGGCAACATTTAGCAGCGATCAGGGTATAACAATTTGGGATCCCAGAATTAAGAGTGCTTTTCAAGACGACACCTTGAGGGCAAGGTGGTTTCGAAGGAGTGGGGAGTGTTACGCCCTTGGTTTAGGATAACTATCATAGTT
This sequence comes from Tanacetum coccineum, assembly GCA_026074375.1. Classification (NCBI taxonomy): domain Eukaryota; kingdom Viridiplantae; phylum Streptophyta; class Magnoliopsida; order Asterales; family Asteraceae; genus Tanacetum; species Tanacetum coccineum. The sequence goes on along the minus strand of BQNB010009331.1, from coordinate 61,761 downwards.
GGTTATGTTTAGGAATGTCTTTGTGTTAGGAAAGTATTTATCATGTTTGACTATTTTGTTTAGGAATGTCTTTGTGTTAAGAAAGTCAAAAAGTCAATGTTTATCCTTAAGTCAAGTCAAAGGTCATAATAGCAACATAATAGGCTCATGGCCCACTTAGCTATTATAAATACTATTGTACTCTTTTATTATAATAAATCAAGTTAAAAGATCAAAATATCTCTAGTTCTTCTCTCTATTTTCTTAAGGAGCTTGCACACGCTTAAAGTAGTGCTACTATCTGATACAACCCCTAACAGGGTCGTATCAAAACTGCTAATAATTATCTAAATATTTTGATGAATGGTACATATGTATGTAAAATATGACGTTGACATATTAAACTCTTCAGGTTATATATATAATTTACTTATATTGTAGTGGATTTTATGGCAATACTAGATCTAGACGAAAATTGAAAAAAAATTATGGACCAAAAGAATTGCTGGAACAAAAATATTTTTAAAAAAAAAGGAGTTGGCAGTTACATGGGTAATGAATACCATAACACCCAAATTGTATGGTAATGGCCAAATACCTTGTTTAAGGTAATGCTTCATTACATTATAGTAAACCAAACATTATTAATGATTTTCTTTCCCTTTCCTTACCCCTTAATACCTCCAACCAAGCATATCCTAAGTTTATTACGGAGTAGTTATCGAAAAAACATCTACATCTGCCCTATTCACGTACCGGTGTTTCCTCGTTTTTCTTCAATAGCACAGTTTTAAGAAGAAACTATGACTATTTCTTGGAACAATAAACTTTAATTCGCATTAGATAAATCTAACATGTAACCAAGATTTTTTTTTGGCAAATGTAAAACGAATATTTAACTAATTTGTCTGTTTTTGTTTTGTTGTGCGGTTATTTTTGTTTTTTCTTATTCTACATGTCACATTTTTGAATTTCATCTATTGGTGTATCTTATGACTATTTTGCCCATACCTATTAGTAGGAGTGTTAACAAATGACAAGGGTAAATATGTCACAAAATAAATACAATACACGAAATTTAAAAGTAGAATTTATACAATAAAAAAGGGTAAATTGCACAAATCATCCATGTGATTTGGCCAAATTGCAAGTTTCGTCTTTAAACTTTTGAAAGTGAAGGCACCGTCCCTGTGGGGGGCTTTGGGTTGCAGTTTTCGTCCCTGGCTTGCAGTTTTAGAAAATGGCGTTTTAGTCATTTTACTTTGGACATGGACAAAAACTACAACCCAAAGTTTCCCACATGGATGGTGCCTGCACTTTCGAAAGGTTAAAGACGAAACCTGCCATTTGGCCAAACCGCATGAACGATTTGTGCAATTAAAATAGCTACACAACAAATCAAAAAGGGTCAAATTGTTTACATTTTCTGATTTTCGTGTCTTTAGCTCATTTTTTTTAGAAAAATACTATAGTAAACTTACAAAAAGATTTCACAAAATAAGATGTGGCAAAATAATTTGTTAAAAGTGAAAAGTTGGTCTAAAAATAAAGGGTAAATTAAAAATTTTGTCTGTAAAGTTTTCGAATATTGCACTCTGGCCACCGAAAACAACATTTTACAGCAAATGTCCCTGAAGCTTAGGCGCAAAATAGCCATTAAAGCAAACAGTCGTTAGTTTTTCCCGTTAAGTGGCTTCACGTGCCCTGCACGTGAGGCCATTTTCATCATCTTTGTTTTCCCGCCAATAATACGCCACCTGCCAACTTGCACGAAAACCAATAAACCCCCTATTTCATTTTTATCTATATTGTGCATTTCATTTTCTTCTCTAGACTTGAGTATCACAAGGAAAATCAACAAGATCTTGAGAATGGTTAAATTTTGGCAAAATCATGCACACGGTACCCCCATCCGTTATTTAGGCCTCGTTTATGGTAAACTTATTTTTGTTTGTATCTTTTAGATTGTTTTGTCCATTGTGTAGTTAAGACTATGCAAATGAAAACTAGTTGATGTTTTATGTGTTACACAGATTCAAATGAAAACTTGTTTACTTTGCAAATTCATCACAATGGTAAATTCACCTCACCACCAGAAAGAAGATATCATTTTGGAGATATAGATTGGTTTGACTTAGTTTACTATGACATGTTTTGAATGAACATATTGGAATAAATCTTTGAGGATTTAGGTTACATAGGTGGTAGGATTTTGTTCACGCATTTTAGGATTCCTGGCCAGTCCTTGGATGAAGGTTTGCTATCACTAATGTCTAATGAAGATGTGATCAGATCTTTAGAGTATGTTTCTAGATGTAGAGAAGTGGAGGTATACATTGAAACCGGTGTTTTATTGGTATAGAGGCACATGATGGAGAGAATGACGAGTAAGGGTAAGGGTGTGGTGATAGAAGAAATTATGGATCATGATGTTAATGATGTTGTTGGAAAGGAGTTTGATAGTGAAAGTGGAAACAGTGGCAAATTACCATTGTTAGAGTGGCATCAGTCTAGCCAAGCTGGGAAAGATGAAACTGTTGTTAATAATGATTTTTGTGTCTTTAATTCTGACAATGAGTTCCCACCACCATGGTCTGCTGAAAGAATGAATGCAAATAGGGCACAAAGGATGAGTGATGAGTTTGAGTTCAAAAAACTATTGGCAGAGATTGACCATGAATTTGGGTTAGAGACTTTAAGTCAGGATTCTCTAGAGTTGCCAAATGAGGTCATAGCTAAATAGGGGATGGAAGAGAATTTGTATGACGAGTTTGATGCATTTTATGTACCCTTTCATGTATCTTGGTATGTCGGTCGAAGAAAAGATGCATTTTTGTGAAGGTTGGGGTGATGTGATAAATCGGCTTAGAGAAAGGCTCTCGGCTTGGAAAGCTAGATCTCTCTCAATTGGTGGGCGGCTCACACTTGTTTAATCGGTTCTCGAAAGCATTCCTATTTATTTATTTATCTATTTTTAAAGCTCCGATGAAAGTTATTAATGTTCTTGAATCTATTCGGAGTCGATTGTTTTGGGGTTTTAAAGATAAACATCGAGGTATTAGTTGGGTTAAGTGGAATAACATTATTAACAACCCAAAAAGTAGTGGTTTAGGGGCAGCCTGCGTGCCAAAAATATTGGTTTGATCGGTAAATGGAAATGACGATATCTTACGGAAGTTGATGCTCTTTGGAGGAAAGTAGTCAAGAGTTTCTATGGATCTGATGGTGGTTCCGGTTCCTCATCGGTTATAAATACGAGACATGGAACATGGTGTGATATTATCAATACGGTATCTAATACTAATGATATTGATCCGACTTTAAAAAATTCATTTACTTTGAAAATTTCTAATGGTCGTAATACATTCTTTTGGAAAGACGTATGGTGTTGTGATGGCTTTCGGCTCATGGATAGATTCCCGAGACTCTTTTCTCTCGAATCTGATCAAGATTGCAAAGTAAGTGATCATTGGAGACTAACAAATGGTGTTTGGGGTGGTACATGGTCCTGGATATTTCCTCCGCGAGGTAGAGCTTTGGATGACCTCTCGTCTCTTATTTCCTCAATTGGAAACGTTTCTTTATCTTTAGATGGTGTTACAAATGGTCTTGGTGTCGTGATGGTTCAGGTATGTTTATGGTTAAAACATGTTCTGACCTTCTTCAAGATAAGATTCTTGCCGATTGTAATCTTGGTATTCATCATGAGTGGAATTCATGGATTCCTCATAAGGTTAACATTTGTGTTTGGAGAGCGTCAATTAATAGATTAGCCACCTGGGCTAATCTCGTTACTAGAGGCATTAACATGCCTTCCACTTTTTGCCTGTTTTGTGAGTTAGAGGTGGAAATGATTGATCATTGTCCTCTTGTCCTTCTGGGTTGGAGAAAGATTTAGGGTTGGTGGCACCTCGACACCCATACTTCATTCCCACCATTTTCTATCAAGGATATTGCTATGGGTAATATTAGTAGTCTTGGATGTCCTACGCTCGATAAAATTTTGCAAGGGGTGTTTCAGTGTGCCCTTTGGGGTGTTTAGTAATGGAGAAATAAGGTGGTTAATGCCCCCTTAGATTCAGTGGCTGCTGCTAAAGACGGAGACGTGTTTCATTCTATTCAACGTTTGTAAAAGATATGGATTTCAGCCCGTTTCTCGTCGTCTCCTATTGATTGGAGAAGTTGGATTTCCATCCCAAGACGTCTCTCTACGAGGTGTTAATGGTTGTTTGTGTCTTGGTTCTATTTTTTATGGGTGCTTTTCTAGTGTTTAGTCTTTGTTTGTTTGTTTTGTTTTGTTGCCTTATATTCTCGCTGAGTCCTTTTTGGAGTTGTTCTAAGAATATTATTCGCTTTTAAAAAAACTATTAAACGTGCGGCGCTTTTAAATCATAGTAAAACATTATAAAGTGAACTTTTCTGAAAAATAAAAGGTAAAAGCTATAGATTACCAAACTACTTACGTTTTTGTCCTTGATTGAACCTCTTACATTTTTATTATCATATTTAACCCTGTAACTTGTTGACATGTTCCAATAACAATAACATGACCGGGTAGTCTCCACGTCACCAACACGTGGACAATTTTTTACACATAAGCGGGTTTTTTGACAAACAAATGGGTTTTTCTACACGTCATCAGTACCCATATCCGAATTTGGTAGATCCTCTTTTTATTAAAACCAAACCCTAATTACTTTACTACATTTAACAAACATCGACCTTTACCAAATCAATAACCCTAATTTATAATTTTTCCTAAAATGTCTTCCTCCTCTTCCAATCAGTCAAACCGTTACCAAGTCATCCCAAAAACCTACAAATGTGACCTCCCATTTATAACACTTGTATCTTGGACCCTATAACAACCCACAATTTTCATAAATGTAAATATCCATCTATTAAGTTAGATGATGTACAATCTATCAGTTATATATGAACTCACCTTTTTCAGGGAAATTTTTCGCTTTATTACATTACATTACTTTGCCAATATCTCAATATGCAATATTTCTGCAATAACTCAAGTTACACTCGGACTCGGACAACCTATCGTTGGCAATCCTATTTTCATATTATGTCAATCAAACATCATAAACATATTCTAGTCAATTATACATAATATATTTTTATAAAGGTATACCTCTTCTAAAAGGTACCATTTGACCACTATCTATATCAAACGGGCTTTAAACCATTATCGGAGGCCCTAAACCTAACCCTCATGAAAAGTTAACCCTAATTAGTGAATGCAATAGATACTAAAGCATATGTACAGGTAATCTTATATTTCTAATTTAACATATAAATTATCTTCAATCAAATTACACATCTCTAAAAGCTCAATGTACATGTCCATTAAGCATGATCTTAAAAATAGCCGTTCTACCGACGTTTTAACTTAATTTCATTCACTACACCCTCCTTGTGCAAGCTACTACACTCAATATACAATGTGTAAACCCTAATTATTCTATTCATAAAATTTCATACACATTTTTACACTCACAACCCTAATACAAAACTCAGAAACCCTAACCCGAGGCTAAATACTACCACTAGACCCGTTCTTGGCTTTTATCCATTGTAAACCTAACTAAACACTCCATTAAGTTGTAATAACTTATTTTACAGTCATATCAATCCTATTCAATTATTATTCCATCATTTATTCATCATTTTTCTTCACTTATACGTAAAACTATATCCTAGGAAACCTAAATGTACCTAAATTGGTTCATTTAACCCGTTTACTCTTTCTAAACCATTCTAATCCCAATTAACCAACCATCAAAGGGGCCATTATAAACTCATAAATAAGTTACAAATCATTACTATATCATTAATTTTGGCAATGTGCAGGAAATCAAGCTAAGAACTCCTTAACGATTCCAGAACCTAATTATGCCCTAATTGTGAACTTTGACACGTTTTTCAATTTCAAACAATTATAACTTAATCCAAGACCATACTTCATTTAATAATACTTTATATAAGCCTTGGATTTGTATTCTATTACTTACTCAAAGAGTATGCAAATATAAGCCAAGAAAGGTCAAGAAAAACACCTAAATGAGCCCTAGTTGAACCCGTACTCCCATATCTTCATTTTAAACCCGTTTTAACCCAAACCAATTGCTAATCTTTGCTAATTACTTTAATCCCAGACCTTAACAACCTATTTTATCATTCCTTAATCATTTATAACACAATGTACCTTGTTAAACATTTGAAGAACCGTCGACCCAATAGACAGGTTTACTTTCTATGACCATTTTGACCTCTAAATTGTACCAAGTCCAAATAAACAATGTGAACCCTTTTTTTTGTTTTTTCATAGAATCATAGTAGCTGATCTATGATACCTACTTGGACCAAGCCTTGGTCAAATTTGAGAAGCACATGGCCTTCTTTTGCTCCATTTCAGCCGCGGCAGCAAGAGACACCAACACCTCATCAAAGCTACTTTTCTAGACTCACACTTCATTTTCTGCTTTACACTCCCTAACTAGGACCACTCTATTGTCAATACCAAGATCATAGCCTTGCTTTACTCCTTGCTACTTTCCAATGGGTATAAAATAGGAGCATAAATGTGTCATTCTTCTTCATCCCTCTTCCTCTCTATAACCTTTAATTGAAGCCTTTCCTTTGCTCTAATAGATCCTAAGTGATCTAAGAAGGTATTCAAGTACAGAAAGGAGCAATAAGAAACTCTAAGAAACTCAAAGCCCGAGAGTCGGTTACTCTGGGCCGTACACGGAAGCCGAAAAGTCCCGATTCTGGACCCCGTTTCAAAGCTATAAGCTTAAACCCCAGGTTCTATATAAGCTTATTATTCTGGCATGTAAAGTCATATTTTTCATATGTTCTTGCTTAAAATCATAATTAAAGCTTTGAACTCAAAAACCTAGTGTTCTTATGTCTTTTTGATCCAAAACCGTACACCACGAATCCCTAATTTCTGTTTTTATTTATACTAGGGTTATACTTAAAACTCTTTTGTTCATAATCAATCTATAAGCTATTATAGTGTTAAAATAAGTACTTTGATGAGTCATATGAGAATTTGACCTTAAAACCAGCATTTTCATTTTGAAAACCCTAAATTGTGGACCCGTTTTACTTTTAAACTTAACGAATCGTTAAATTAAACTTCGGTGCGTTACATATTCATATTTTTAGTTTATTATAACTTATAAATATGACTATTGAAAATGTTAAATTAAGCTTGCTGGCATTTTGGACAGGTTTTTGTAATAATAATCCATGCTAAGGGGTACGTATATCGTAAATTTCAGAAAACTATATAACTAAAAGGACTAAAGTGTCATTTAATCCAAAGTTCTAATATCGGGGTATATTATGTCACTTTTTAAAGTCTAAGGGTTTACTTGGTAATATTAATAAAAGTTGAAGGACCAAAGTCGTAAAAATGCAAACCCTAAAGCGAGGGGCCTACTTGCAGTTTTCTAAACCCCAGGGTTAATAGTAACATTTTGAAAAGTGTAAAATCATATTCAAAACATTTACAATTACAGAACTGTAATTAACCTCCTCCGTGAACTTAAACATTGACAGATATTGATTTAATATGCCTTTAAACTGCTTTTGTTTTAATCACATTATATCATTCATAATCGATGTGCTTTCAAAAATATGTCCCGGATACTATCCATAAACAACAATATAGGGAGCTTCCTATTAAGAAGTTTATCTTGGATATTTCTTCTATCTGACGTTGTTGGGTTTACGATTTAAAGTGCTAGCTCCACTAACGTTTACTTGTATGCTTTGATCTTTGATCGGCCTGAACGGTGTTATGATAATTTTATATAAAACCCAACATCGATATCCAAAAAACTTATATATACAATCAAACTAAGACTTGGCCATATATTGACCAGTGGTTATCTGTCGATTGCGTATGAGCCGTTATATCATTCCCTATACATTAGCTATCAATTTCCTCTATAACTGTTCAGGTGAGTTCATAGCCTCGCATTTCAATATTTTTTAAACCCGCAGGGAGATAAATAACATATAAACATGAATGCATTATTTCTACATGCATTCAATTTCTATTGGCCTAAGTAAATGCTCTTTGCCTTAAGTCCCCATTAAATATGAACCGTTAATTACCTTATCCGTCTTAGCGCGAATGATGTGAATTGATCTTATTTGGGCTGGACTCAACCGTTGGTGTACCCATTTTAAGTGTACCAATCGCACATCATTAGAAATCAGCGGGGTTATTTTGGCAAAGGTGCCCGCAGGTGGCAACATTATCACTATAACCTAAGGCATCGGATTGCATGAGCTAAATGGCAATATAAATTTTGTTGTCATATACTGGGTGTATATAACGTAACACAAATATACATTTGCATATCAAATTATATTAATTAACATATGAATTATCACTCATCCTTTTGGTTTGACTTTTTAGCTTGTTTGATCTCAGGTAACTTATGGTCACGGAGTGTCGAGGGAACACGATGATGAAAAAAGTTATCATTCAAATGTTGTATTTAGATTCTGGAAATTCCTCTCTTTTGTAAAAACTCTGAAGAAATAAGGAATGATAACTTATTTTCATAAACGACTCTTTTTGATTCGTTTTCTATGATTATGACTGTTGTACCTTGAAGTAATACCCCGGATTAGCTTCCGCTGCTATATGTAAAAATGGGGGTGTTACAGACCCCGACAAATCCCGCTAGAAGATTTTTGGTTTGTCCAAACAGACATGTAAGTTTCTTGATCTTTAATCTTTTTAACCCTAATAACCTTTTTTAATTATCTTCATTGATTTATACCAGAAAACTAGAGTCAAGAAATGTAAAAAATGGTATTGGAAAGATCTTGAGTTGGAGAGTGATTGGTATAGATCTCATATGCGTACGATGTACTGTATTCTAAATCCAATTGAAAGGGAGGAGCTTGAAAATAAAATAGAAGCAGGGATGCACTAGCTATAATAGAAGTTGAGTATGCTAATTACAAGACTAAGATGGAGGTTAAAATGGAGGAATTCAATACTGAGTTGATGAAAAAAACAACTTTCTTTCTTTAAGCTGGTGTGGTTGTCTTAATTGTGGCATTTGGAGTCGTTCTAGGTCTCATGTAGTTTATGTATGGGTAGGAGTTGTACTAGGTCTGATATAGTTTATGTAAGGGTAGGGATGTTTAAGCTGTTGTACTTATTTTATGTTGTAATGGTTAGCATATTATGAACCAATGGTAGTCCCTATTTAAGGTTTCTTATTACTTATTGCAGTCTCAGTTTTATAGTGATATACACATGCCAAATGCAAGACATCATGTCTGATATGCACATGCCAATTGTAGTACCCATGTGTTTATGACCCATTCCAAAGTCCTTTTTGACACTTTCTATGTAATGTATATAAAATTAACCCATTTTTATGGGTCTATGCAGTCTCTGATGTGTCGTTGTGTGGTTGTAATTTATGTTTCAAGTTTTAAATTTATATTTTGCCGACTTTACCAAAAACAACACTTTAACTGGCAATGTACCCGGTCGATGGGAGTTTCGTAGTAACTAGGGTGTCGATCACTAAGAGCGAGAAACAATCATTCAATTTATTAATATTTTGGTTATCTAAACTAAGTTAATTCTATTCTATGTTAAACCTATGATGAAACCAATGTTAATCATAAATCTAAGGATAAGGGGGGTTTTCAGCCTGAGAGAAGACTGGCACGGTTTTTGTGTGACCTAAAATCACGTTAATACAACAACAACAAACGCAAGCAAAATGACAGAATATAAGAGAAGCTTTCTAGCCAAATATAAGAAACTTTATTGACCATGAATTAAATCCAATTAGAATGTGGGTTTTTATTATTTAGTGCTCTGATACTATCTAAAAGGCGGCATATCAATCATAAGACTTAGGCGGTACATCTTCCTAAGACTAATACGAAGAATTCCAGTCATAAATAAACGTATCCGCATAAAGCTCTCCTTAATTGCTGAATATATCTATCTTATGGATTAAAGCAATGGTTATCTTGTTAAACCCTAACGTCATAGATACTTTACCACTTACTGCAATAAAGGCAATTCATACAGCTAGTATCACCACTAACCAATGTCCTATACTAATTAATATGATAACATACTTGTTGATCCCAAGGGTCCACCTGCCGGTCCCAACAAAAGCTTGCAATCTAAAGATAAAGATAGGTTATTATTTATGATCCAATTGGTCTGGATGTATAAATCACAAATAGAAGAGCCATACCGACATCAAGATTACCAGTTCCTTATCCCACTATACCCAGATGAATGAAAGGTCACCAGCATACAAAAGCACGTAAACAATTAATAAACTTGATAAACATAAACAAGCAATTAACGATAAATTAAGCAATAAAGATAAACAAACCAAACATTCAGATCTTCATAATAATGGCTAATAACCGAAGGTATTAGCCTTCAAACGTCATAATCAATAAAAAGTAATAATTTAGCCAAGGTAAACTAACTAGTTAAGGAATGAACCAAAAACTAATATTACAAGATTATAGAGGATTACAAGTTGTCTTCCTATGGAATTAATTACGTTGCAGCAGACTCTTATGCTCTTCATTTTCTCCCGTAAATCGACATTTTAGATTTAGTTAATCGAAAATAAGACTTATCACACTGACAACCGGTTTTTAAGTTTACTATTTAAAAGGTCTGGAAATCGTCGTATACGGCTGATTGACTGAGGTCAATACGGCGGAGTCGGGGGTTTCTAAGTATGGGACCACGTTTGATATCTTCCATAATATTTTATTACCATAACTTAAATACGACGTATAGACTTCTCTGGATACAGCGTATTGATCCTTGATCCTTTGTGGTCTTTAGTGAAGTGCAGGCACAGATACGTCGTGTCTTCCTTGATGGATACGCGTATTAGACTGTCAGTACACAGTAATCATCAAATGTCTTCGTTTAAGCTCCAAAATGCGTGCTTTTTTGTTAATCTTCACCAAGTACTCCATAATTACTGTAATTCTCGAATACAAATGATTAAGTAACAATTAATGCAATAATTATACAGAATGGGTTTATTTATATGGGAATAAATGATGCTATATAAAAAAAGTGACGTTATTTATGTCATCAAATATCCCCCCCACTTGAATCCTACTTGTCCTCAAGTAGCCTTTAGAAGTTTAAAAAATTTATCCCCTAAGGATATTTTCCGTTTAAGCATTTATTTGATCAATTACAAGTACACAACCAAACACCTCATGAAATAGGAATATGAAAACACTCAAATCACTTAACTACTGCATGTGGAAAACATGTAAGCTAATTCGCTATCAATTCTCGGGTTACCCCCCGTGACGAGTATTCTATCATAGGCTTGGCAAGGATACACATCTCCACCACTAGAGCTAAGGAGTAACAAGTTTATAAAGGCAAAATGGGTTTTTATTATAAGGCTTAGGGTTGATCATTCTACAATCTTTCACCAAAAGTACCACACCAACAAGGCAGCTGAATCACACATACATGGCCGTAACGACGGAATAGACATGTGTGTTCGATCACATCCTTATTCGAGTTTAACCAAGGGTTAGGATGAAGAATGATATAGGGTATGGATCTTCTAACTTTCACCAAAAGTAATAAACCAACAAGGCAGCTGAATCATGCATACATGGCCGTAACGACAGAATAGACATGCATGACTCGATCACATCCTCATTCGAGTAAAACCCAAGGTTAATGATTAGGAATGGGAAATAAATTGTTGTTAAATAAAAATTACGAAACAAATAGATTAAGTCCAAACAGATAAGGTACAAGTTGCTAGACACTTTTTCCCGACTGTTACCATGAAAAAGACACAACTATTTACACACATCTTGATCATAGATCAAAAACAACAACCTAAGTTGGCGTTCCCGTAACGGTCAACTTCCCAATCATTCCATACTTTACATACTTTTACAAGACAAGTGGCGATATCTACCACTTTATACAAAACTTTACATCGTTGACTTATAAGACGTATCAACGAATAATCGATCCTTGATATAATTCCTTAGGTTTAAGCTTTTGCGAAACGATTATCTCCAAACTTTCCTCCTCTTTTTTGTTGCGATTTTTCTAATTTTTTTGTTTTTTTTTCAACATATACTAACTACGAAACTCGGTGTAATTTCACCATCTTCACGATCATAATAACTCCGAATAATTCCTTCGATAATTCTTCATTCTTCGGACGTACCAATAATTGTGATGGTAGTAAAAATACATGAGTTTTGACTACTTTATACATTCCCATTTGCAATGTGCAAATTCTTCCCAACCGTACCAAAGATAGAAAATTGACACGAGACTCGGGAAATACATACTTTACACTTTAAGCAACTAGCAACTAATAAATGGACTCAATCTAACATGGTAGGCTAAGGTGTAACGAAACAAACAGTTGGTGTTGTTCCTAAAGGATTGTTCTATTGATTTTTCTAGGGGTATCTTACTCTTAAGATGAGAGTAAACAAAGGGTTTATACGGATTTAACTAACCAGTGTAGTTAGTTAATAAAACAACATATAAAGGCTTTTTGGGTGTAATCCTAGAAATTTACCAATTTAAACAAGTTACTCCATCTAAATCCATAGTACTCATTATTGTGGTCTCGAATAGATATACCAAGCCAAGTTCTAAAGTCTACAACATCACTGGCACACTCATATTTTTGTGGAATTTGGGTAAACATTTAGAAACGGATAAGGTTAAATCCTTACAATATCTAATAAGGGTTATTGTGTGCAGGTTATGTAACAAGTAATTTCACAAAAGTATGCTTGATTTTTTTTTAATTTAAGCATAATTTAAGCATTTTATGTGAAAAATAGGACAAGTATGCATTCTAATTCCCATCCCCCACTTGAATTATACAATGTCCTCGTTGTATAGATAAAACATAAAAACGAGAATTAAAAGAATTAGAATGAGAAACTCCCCTGATATTTTGCTCGGTAGATTCTCCAAGTTGAGTTTATGAGCAAGAATGTGTGTTGTAAATGCGTCTGGATACCAGCATGACTACAACACACACAGGATTCCAGATGATCGATACTTCACCAACTTTGTCGATTTCTTTTGCAGCGAGGTCATGTGCAAGATTATAGGAAAAACATGCAAAATCCTATCTCGGTACCTACGGTTAATTATAAATAAACTAAACAAACTGTACAGTAAACCAATACGCCATATCCATAAACTGGAATACGCCGTATTGAGAAACCTATAAAAAGTATCTAAATACGGGTCAGTCTGTTGAATACGCCGTATCATGTGCATGAATACGCCGTATTGCCAGAACTGACAATAATGTTTAAAGTGCATAAAAATAAAGGACTGATAACGTCCAGACATTCAATACGCCGTATGGTATGGAGCGGATACGCCGTATTGATGTCTGGGAAGACAGACTCGATAACAATCCGGGTTGTCTCCCGGGAAGCACTTTTCTTTCAGCTAGTCTTTAAGTTAGACTTTTTCTTCAGCTTTCTTCACACTTGTAAACACACACTCTCTCTCTCTCTCAATTCCGCTATTAATTTGGATAGGGTGCTAGGTTCCGTAATCTACCAACGAGCTATGGTGCTGAACTTATTGCTAGTCTTGTTCTATCATCCATAAATAAGTCAAAATGTCACATCATAACATATAAACAAAAATGGGAACCTGTTTGAAGTTAGATACATCATGACATGAATAATAAATGTACAAAACATTGAAACAAAAAGATAAGGGATATAGGGATCATGGATTTGGCTGTTGCTCAACCTGCTGAGCTGTGGAGGTGCTAGCGTCCCCGGTCCTCTGTCTGGTGCGTCTCTTGAAGGCCACTGGGCAAGTCCCTCGAAATGTCCCATCGAATGCCTGATAAGTACCCCAGCTAGCCTCCATGAGCTACGTCATGCAGCTAATCATCCATGTGTAGAATCTACCCGGGTCGGTCATCGATCTCTCCACAGGTCCACACAAACTCCCGACATCCTGGTGTAGCCGCTGTATCTCCTCCTCAAGTCTCCCTAATCTATGGGGCATACTCCTACCTACAGCTGGAAGTAGTGGTGGGGGTGCATGTATGGGTGCTAGAACAGCCTTAGCACCCTCATCAACATCTGGGGCATCCTTAGCACCCCCTGGGCAGCGGCCGCAGCAACTGGCTGCCTTTCTGCGCCCTGAGCTACCCAAGCCCAATCATCTCCTACCACCATACATATGTTGAGCTTAACAAGATCACCCATGTCAATCACTGGTAGCTCATGAGTTACAACGGATAATCCTCTCAGTCTATCATCACTGACCAGACCAAAGTCATAAGCAAGACGCCCAATAAAATGTCCTCTCAATAACCTAGCACCGCTCTTCCTCCCCTCGGCATACCTGAACAAGTACTATGCTAATACATACGGTACGTTAGCTATTCCCCGATCCATATTACGTAAATAGAATAGGTCAGTGGCAGTCACCTTTTCAGGTGCCTGCCCCCTCTTAGAAATGCTGTATAAGATCAACCTGTGGCACAGCCTCTTCCCAAAAAAAGTACCACTTCAATTAACCTAGCACCGCACTAACCTCCCCACTGTTCTTACCTGACCAAGTACTATTTTTAATTAAATCCGGTACGTTAGCTGCACCCCTGAACCATATTATTGTAGAAAGAATAGGTCATTGGCATGTCACCTTTTTAAGGATGCCAGGACCCCACTATGAAATGTAGTAATAGATCAACCTTATGGCACAGCCACCGCATGAAACGATCTCTGTATGTAATGTATAAGAGTGGAGCTGCACCTTAAAGAGTCCCTGTCAGAAGAAATCTCTCTATCCAGAAATCACTAATATCTCCCCTAAAACAAGTGATCACTCTCGTCACTCCGTCCCCAACCAGTATTCCTTTAAAATCCATCCTCATGCCCCAATCCTCCTCTGGCAAGTATGCAACCTAAGAGCAATAATAAAGGTGTCCCTCCAATATACAAGCGTCTATGCACCCCCAACAGAAAACACAAAGCATCAGTGGCATCTAACCCTATCTCGTTACCGATCCTGCAAGTGTTGAGGAAATCGAGTATAAACTCACGAACTAAAGGTGCTCGGATCTCAAACAACCTCCTCTAAGCGTGACTTACAAATATCTCCTACCCATCGTCCCTAGTATAGACCATCCTCACTCTCTCGGCTAAATCCTGTTTCATCTCAGGAGTCAATCCCTCAAAGTCTAGTACATGCACTCGGTTAACCTGCCTCCCGTAGATAGTCTCAAGTCGATCCTCAAAATCGTGCACTATCTCCTTAGTGTATCTCTCCACCTGATATCGAAGCCACAAGTGTCTTGGATCACGAGGTGGTAGAGGTGCCATATCTGCAAACAAAATAGGACCAGTACCGGCAATATCAAAATTGGTCATTCTGTCTTGAGGGGGGATACGTCGTATATGTTATTGATACGACATATAAAGGTCTGGACTGAATAATCCGTATCAAAGGATATCAATATGGGGTATTGGGCAACTAATTTTTAATACACCATATAGAAAAATTCAATACGGCGTATGGAGTATCAATGCATTTTTTGAAAACAAGGATACGGCGTATTGTGAATTCAATACCTCGTATAAGGAATTTGAAAAGGAGTGGTCTTTAAAAAGTTTAATACGCCATATCCACAAAATGGATACGTCGTATTGGCATAAAATTTGGGCAAAACCCATCGATACGTCGTATCCTTTTTACTGGATATGCCGTATCGTTTTATCAGATTAAATTTAAAAATGGTTTCCCATTTCTACCCATGTTGACCCATCACACCAAAACAATAATACCTAATCAAAGAATAAGGGGAAACCTAATCAAAAGGGTTCTACGACATAACACCTAATTCTCAATATCAAACCCTAACCCTAATCGAAATTGAAAGACGAAATGGAAATAGGGATGAATTCGGGTTCCTTACCTTGTGGTGATGAATCGAAAGAGATATAAACACAGATGAAACGAATTGGATTCTCCAATAATTTCCGCGGGTAAAATTTTTATGTGAGAGTGAAAAAGTGTGAGTAAAACTCAATCTGGCGTATCAGTCGAGTTTATATACTCAGACTGGATACGCTGTATTAGGTTTCATCCAATACAGCATATTGGAAAAAAAGGTTTGCATCATTTTTAGATTTTTAAAAACAGTGGATACGGCGTATATGGTTTACCTAATACGCCATATTCAATCTTGGAGACCAATTTTCCTATTTTGAGCATAGTTAAGAAAACGTACCTTGGCCTCTGAAACTACCTTAGTTAAATGCCATCCTTATAAACCGCTTAGGGTCGAACAGGATGCCAAACGGCACATACAAATTCTTAATAAGATTGAATAGCATCCCGTTGACAAGATAATTCCAAGCTACGATATTAACTTTTAATTCCATGATAAAACCTTTTACATTGAAAATTTTACTAATTCTATCGTGGTTTGTTCTCAGAAGCTTATTTGACCCTTGTGTATCGCTGTTTATTACATCACCCCCCGAAGATTGTATTATATCGATTTCATTATCATTATTGTCCTTATCTGGCTTTAGATTATCTACAACAATATCTATCTGTGGTTTTTTCTCAGAAGCATATTTGACCTCGTGTATCGTTACATACACATCACAACCCCCCCCTCCCCCAAGATTGTACTTACATCGATATATCCTTATCATATTCGTCTTAACTACTTTAGACTATTATCTGGGATAAATGATGTAAGTCAAGGCGTGGGAATAGAATCCATTAAATGTATAAAACATTTTTGTATCCCCACTCGATCATATTCAGGACAATGGATGTTTCATCTTTCAAAATCAAATACATCGATATGTTGAGGGCTTAAAGTGGTAGTCAGTTAGAGTAATATGATTTCTAACTTATAGCAACCATTGTAACAAAGGCTGTGAAATTCATGTCTCAATATCATCTTCAAGAACAGCACAGTCTAAATCATAACTCAAATCAACTGAGACCTGAGCAGCTCAGGGTGATGGAAACAAATGCATATAGACTTTTTCGTTATCATTTTTCCGCACTTCTGTGTTCAAATCATTGACAACAAAACTTTTACATAACGAAAACTGTTTTTGTTATCGCGTCAAAAATTACCCATTTGTTAATCTTCATCGTATGGATACGTCAAACACTCATCATTCTAAAGTCAATTTCCAATGTTGTTAAAGAACTTACCATGAGGTCACAAGATAGAGTTTTTTTCAAATGATAACATCGTCATTAAATACTATAGCTGGAAATTCAGTTTCAACAGATCTGAGGTCGTGAACGTCTTTCATCAAACCAAAAAAAAAATTTCTTTAACATACTTAGCATTTCTCAGTAAACACATTACCATGCTTGATAGCTTTTTCTTCTTCAAGCCTGGTGTATTCTTTTATAGTAATGTTCGGGTTGTCCATCCTGTAACATACTTTCTAGGAAATAGAATCGTCAAATAACTTATATGTCGTATTCAGTAAACTGAATACGCAGTATTACACAAACACAATAAGCAAACAAACAGGAATATAAACTATTCTAAACTACACTAATCCTAAAGGTTAGATTAATCTAATGTTAAAAACCAATCAATATCAAATAAAAAAAGGATTAAATTTTCACGTCCTCGGACAATCACAAAAGCGGCGCCAAAAAACTTGATGGTGTGGTTGTAACTTATTAGTTCTAAGTTGATATAATATATGAAGCAATTTATAATAATGAAAGTGTCTGAAGCTTACGAACATCCTATAATTCTTGTATGTATTTTTAGACGTTTATGACATGCTAGTTCAAAAGGGCAAATGATGACGTATAGGAAGACTAACATGACTTTGGGCCAAGTCCAAATTATTAAAATAAGGCTTTGGCCCAATTAAATAAGAAATAAGCATAAAGGACCGGAACTAAGCCCAAGTATTGCACTGGCAGCGGTCCGGAGGTATTAAGACGGACGCGGACTATCCTTAGGCCGCTTCCGCAAGGCTACTCAGCGGACTAACTAACGTCCGCGGAAGTTAGTTCGCTGCAGCAATCACGATTATCACGGATCCTTGCCCGACAAGGGTCTCACTCTGGCCACTAACAGATTATGCGCGAAATACTGAGAAACCCTAGTACTACTCACCTATAAATAGGAGTCATCGTACATTCCAAAAAGGTACACATTACTCTCTCACTCTGACACACATACCTCTGACAACATGATCTTTTACTCTCACGTCGGAGTCTAATCGTGGGGTCCGTCCCCACGGTAAGACTAACGATTTACTTTTATTTGCGTAGGAAACTATCCAAATCACTTGATTTAGTACAAGATCCAACCCACTTACAGCTTGCTGGCCCGACCCAACAAGCGGTCCAGGTCCAAATCACAAGAAAACCCAAATGAGCCCGCATCTGATGCAACTCTTAGGGAATTTTGTGATAAGAACTACAATCAGTTGCTGCCAATCCTGGCTGAAAAGATGCACCAAGAGAAAGTGCAATAGGAGAAGCTGAAGGCAGTAAAAGCTCGTCTCAACTTTGAGGAGATCTCACAGCACTCCGAGTCAGGGGGACCAAGCAGAAGAAGGGATGTCAGAAAAAGACTCGGACCAAAAGATGTCCGCAACATGTCTAGAAGCCCTGAACCAAGACGCGACCGATCCAGATCACCTAGAAGAAAAGATCCGGAAAGGGAGACGGTGTTTAGAAGATTAGAAAAAGGTGTATTCCATAGGTTGGGTGACAAAGAGAAGGGTATGTCCGCATACTCCGGTAGTTCAAGGCGTCAGTCATGTCACAGCAGCCGCGGAGACACCGAAAGCTATTATCAGAATTCCCGCTCACGAGGAATGGAGCCCGCTCCTAAGAGGCATCATGATAGAAAAGCATACTCACGTAAGGGAGAAAGGATGTCAGAAAGTGAAGACAGTGCAGGAGGACATTGGAAAACTAAAATCCAAGAAGCAAAAGTCAAGTATGGAGGATGAGGACCTATCCCAGCCATGGGTATGCGAGGAAACTGGTCAGTTCACGCCTCGCATCCGCTATTTCGATCTACCAAAGAGGATCCGTATGCCTAGCCATGACAAAACGTATGACGGAAGTGAAGATCCGGAAGATCACCTTAAGATTTTTCAGTCCGTAGCCAAGGTAGAACGGTGGGCGATGCCAACGTGGTGTCACATGTTCAATTCCACACTCACCGAAAATGCAAGGGTTTGGTTTGATGATCTCCTTCCAGAATCCATAAATAGTTATGATGACCTGAAAGAAGCATTCTTGGTAAATTACCTCCAGCAAAAGAAGTGCATCAAAGACCCCGTCAAAATCCATCACATAAAGCAGAGGGAATAGGAGTCTACAGAAGATTTTGTACGGAGGTTCAAGATTGAAAGTAGGGATGTTAAAGGGGCACCAGAAGTCATGAGAATCTCAGGATTCATGCATGGAATCACGGATTCATGCATGGAATCACGAACCCTGAGCTGATCAAGCGTTTGCACGACAAGATCCCAAAATCTGTAGACGAAATGTGGAAGATAACTACACCTTTCCTCAGAGGAGAAGTGGCAGCTGGAAACCAGGAATGGAAGAAGACATTTCCGCCATGGAGGCAACAAGATGCCGAGCATAGACAAAATTTCAAGAAAAGAGGCTTTAAGAATCAACAAAGGTCAGAAAAAAGGCAAGACAGATTTGCCCTCTTCTCGAAAACCCCAAAAGAAATTCTGGCTCTAGAAAAGGTTAATTCAAAGCTCCACCTCCGATGACGACTTCGGTCGAAAAGCGAAATAGCAACAAATTTTGTGAATTCCACGGAGAGGTTGGACACAACACCGACGAATGCATGCACCTGAAAAGACAAATAGAAGAACTGCTAAAAAGCGGAAAGTTGTCGCATGTAATAAAGGAGATAAAGCAAAATAACGGGAAAGATCCACATAAAACAAATAAGAAAGGGGAAGCATCCGGCAAAGATAAAGCCTTGACGATCCTCATGGTACAGCCTTGGCAGAGGGTGGCTAGGCAGAGAATCACCCAAAGCTTCTCACCCAATATAGAAATTTAATTTCCCCCCATAGATGAGGAAGAAGGAGCCGAAGGGCCAATGATCATTGAAGCAGAAATTGGCGGCCACTTCATACACTGCATGTATGTAGATAGAGGATCAGCTTTGGAAATAATGTATGAACACTGCTTTAATAAGCTCCTTCCATAAGTTAAAAGCAGAATGGTTCCGGCCACTACTCCTCTAATAGGGTTTAGCGGCGAAATAATATGGCCGCTGAGACAAATATCATTGCTTGTGAAAATTGGGGATGTGGAACATTCAACTTTAGCTTTTATAAACTTTGTGGTTGTGAGATCGGTATCTCCGTATAACAGAATTATTGGAAGGCCAGGAATAAAAAAGATACAAGTAGTCTCGTCAACTACTCCAGGATGCTAAAATTCCCTGTGGAAGGAGGAGTTCTCACAATAAGAAGTAGCAGGATCGTAACCATAGAATGTGCATCGATCGCAGGACCAATAGAACAACCCCTGCCATCAATTAAGCAGTGGAAGAAAGAATAAAGGTGGCAATAAACCCAGAGTATCCAAATCAGACGGTAATGATTGGATCCACACTTACGAAAGAAGGCCTAAACAATCTGTGTGACATATATTTGCATGGAAACCTGCGGATATGAAAGGTATTCCGAGGCATATTGCGGAACATCGGTTAAACATCCGGGAAGGTTTCCCTCCAATAAGGCAAAAGAGAAAGGGTCAGACATCAGATAGAAACAAAGCAATCCAAGAAGAGGTTGGAAAACTCGTCGATGCCGGAATAATGAAAGAAGTCTACTACCACAGCTGGTTATCCAATCCAGTCATGGTAAAAAAACATGACGGAAGCTAGAGAATGTGCGTCGATTTCAAAGATTTGAACAAAGCATGCCCCAAAGACGGTTATCCACTACCGGAAATTGATTGGAAGGTAGAATCTCTCTGTGGATTTCCCTTTAAATGCTTCCTGGATGCATACAAAGGCTACCATCAGATCAAGATGGCAAAAGAGGATGAAGAAAAGACAGCATTCATCACAAGCCAAGGGATATACTGCTATTCCAAGATGCCATTCGGTCTAAGAAATGCTGGAGCAACCTACCAACGCTTGGTGGATAAGGCGTTCCATAAGCAAGTTGGTAGAAATCTGGAAGTGTATGTGGACGATTTGGTTATCAAAAGCCATACTGAAGAAGAAATCATTAGAGATATTGAAGAAACCTTTAAAAAACTAAGAGAAATCAATATGAAGTTGAACCCAAAGAAGTGCACCTTCGGAGTTGAAGAATGGATGTTTTTAGGGTACAAGGTTAATACAAAAGGAATGAAGGTATGTCCAGATAAGGTAGACGTTGTTTTGAGCTTACCATCTACAAAATGCTTGAAGGATGTACATAATCTTAACCGGAAGCTGGCAAGTCTAAACAGGTTCCTAGCAAAGTCAGCCGAGAAGTCGCTACCATTTTTCAAAACCCTGAAAAAATACACGAAGAAAAGTGATTTCTGCTGGACCGACGAAGCTGAATCCGCGTTCAAGCAGATAAAACAGCACATAGCAGAGCTCCCCATGCTAACGGAACCAGAAGAAAAGGAAGAACTCATTGTTTATTTGGCAGCGGCAAGAGAAACTGTAAGTGTAGTCCTGATGATCGAAAGGGAAGCAAAACAGATGCCAATATATTTTGTAAGCCGCGCTCTAAGAGGTCCGGAAGTGAACTACACGTCAATGGAAAAACTAGTCCTGACGTTGGTGCATGCTAGTAAACGCTTAAAGAGATATTTTCAACCGCATCCAATCAGAGTGATCACAGACCAACCAATAAAGCAAGTGTTATCTAAGCCGAAAGTAGCGGGTAGACTACAAAAGTAGAGCATAGAATTAGGAGAGTATGCTATACATTACAGACCTAGAATATTTGTTAAAGGACAGATCTTGGCAGACTTCATAGTTGAGCGACCGGAAGAAGATTCCGTAGACACCCCAATGAAGATCGAAGAAAAACTATCGGAACCATGGATACTGTTTACGGATGGGTCATCCTGCGCAGATGGTTCCGGTGCGGGACTAATACTCACAAGTCCGGAAGGAATGGAATTCACTTACGCTCTAAGATTTGGGTTTGAAGCAACCAATAATGAAGCTGAGTATGAGGCATTAATTGCGGGTCTGAGAATAGCAGAACAAATGGGAATCAAAAGCCTCCAGGCAAATGTAGATTCACGATTGGTGGCTAACCAAGTTAACGGAACTTACATTGCGAAGGAAGCAGATATGATCCGATACTTGGAAAAAGTAAAGACGCTCACCAATGGCTTCCGGATGTTCACAATCAAACAGGTTCCAAGAAGCGAAAATAAAAAAGCTGACGCATTAAGCAAGATAGCATCCACCAGTTTCGCACACTTAAGCAAACAAGTATTGGTTGAAGAGCTTAAGGAAAAATCAATAAATGAGGCGGAAGTACTAGTGATAGTAGAAGAAGAAGGGGAAACATGGATGACCCCAATTCATGACTACATTACAGGAGGCATCTTACCAGCAGAAGCGGATAGGGCAAGGGCAGTCAAACGTAAGTCACAGCGGTACTCCGTAGTAAATGGAATTCTTTACAAGAAATCTTTCCTTGGCCCATGGCTAAGGTGTGTCGGACCACTTCAGGCAAACTATGTCCTTAGGGAAATACATGAGGGATCTTGCAGCATGCACGCAGGCACAAGATCAGTGGTATCTAAAGCTTTGCAAATTGGATACTACTGGCCTACTATGCACAAAGACGCAAGGGCATTAATATGGGCATGCAAAGACTGCCAGGAAAACCGACCGATCCCAAGAAACCCGCAACAAAAGTTGAACCCAATCACATCTCCATGGCCATTCTACAAGTGGGGAATTGACATTGCTGGGCCTTTCCCGGAAGGTCCTGGTAAGGTTAAGTTCTTAATAGTAGCCATCGACTACTTTACTAAATGGATTGAAGCAAAACCGGTCGCAACTATAACCGGTAACCAAGTCAAAAAATTTGTTTGGGATAACATAGTTTGCAGATTTGGACTCCCCGGAGAAATAATCTCAGACAATGGAAAACAGTTCCGAGACAATCCATTTAAAGATTGGTGTGAAAAGTTGTGCATCCGCCAGCGGTTCGCTTCCGTGAGACATCCACAGACAAATGGATTAGTAGAAAGGGCCAACAAAAGCTTAGGAGAATGGATTAAAGCAAGGGTGGAAGCAAGGAGCAAAAATTGGATGGAAGAGATCTCTCACGTTCTATGAGCACATCGTACCATGATCAAGTCAAGCAATGAAGACATTGACATACAGAACGGAGGTAGTCATTCCAGCAAAAATTGGCATGCCAACACTAAGAACAGCTGAGGTTGATGTGGTAAGAAATGATGAAGCCCTAGAAGTCAATTTGGACTTGTTAGAAGAAAGAAGAGAGCATGCCGCAATCCGTGAAGCAAAGAGCAAAAGAAAAATGGAAAAAATACTACAACGCGAAAGTTCGCAGTACAAGCTTTAAACCTGGAGATCTAGTATACCGCAACAATGATGCAAGCCATGCGAAACAGGGAGGAAAGCTAGGTCCCAAATGGGAATGACCATATGAGGTGACAGAAGCACTAGGAAAATGGGCTTATAAACTAAGAGGCCGTGACGGCAAGCAACTCCCGCGAACATGGAACATCCGCATCCTCAAGAAATGTTATGTTTATAGAACATAAGCGCCTCACTCACGCGGACTCCGCTGAGAAAAGAATGGCAATTTGATTTACTCTATCTTTTATAATGTTTTTTAACGTTTAATGAAAAATGAAGATTAGCTACCTTCACAAGTTTTATCTTATAAATTTTTTCTTTTTTACTTTGCAAAGTTATTTATGTATCTGAATAAGACGCGCACGCATTAAGGGCATGACCCAATGAATGTTATTCCGTATAACAAAAGGATGAACAACCTAACAATTAACTCAAAGTACGTAAGAGGTATTGCAAACCCAGTATTGGGAGAATAACCCATAAGATATTCAGGCAAGACTATCCTATTAAACACATCTATTACGATATAAAAGATAGCAATAATAACATTTGTACAACTGAAGTGTTAAAAATGTTACAAAATTTGTCTAAGTACAAAACATCGCTACAAAAAGGCCACACACGGCCTTGGTATATAGACACTAGCTAAGAAGCACATT
Organism: Tanacetum coccineum; assembly: GCA_026074375.1. Taxonomy (NCBI): domain Eukaryota; kingdom Viridiplantae; phylum Streptophyta; class Magnoliopsida; order Asterales; family Asteraceae; genus Tanacetum; species Tanacetum coccineum. The sequence goes on along the minus strand of BQNB010009331.1, from coordinate 37,463 downwards.
CACAGGCTCAACCAGCTAAGGGAAGCACCGTGACAAACCCAACCAAAATAAAAGAACATAGTTACAAGATCAAGGAGTAGTGCCTAACTCCTCCTTTTCAAATTCAACCTCAACCATGCCGGCAGCACTACCTTCACCCTTACCTTGTTTTTCCTCTTCAACATTTAGCTGCACATTTTCCTCATTATCTGCATCCGCTATGATATAATCGTCTACACTGACGGACGGAACAGTACTCGCAGAAGCGAACGTAGTAGACAAAGCGGTTGTAGTAGCAACAGCAGTCGGCAGTACATCAGAAGTGCCAGTGGCACCTGTCAAATTTTGGACAGACAAAGGTTCAACTAAAGGAACATAAACACCAGCAAGTGCGGACCGATGCTCCGTAATATTTTTCCTGATCCGCTCAACTCTGTCATGAGAGACACTCAGAGCAAATGAAAGAGAAGTTGAACCAAGGACCGCTTGATCTTCTGACCGGTGAATGGGAACCATAAGTTGGTCCATGTCAGGTTGTAGGTCACTCATCCCAGGAGCATCAACAAGCGGGCTTTCCAAGCGAAGTAGGTTCATAATAGTTTCAACACTTGCATCTTTATGAGATTTTAGTTCGGCAAGTAAGGCAAAGTCTACTGAACGGAGCTCTTGCAAAGCGGCATTATAATCCTCTTCCGCAGAAGGATTATAAGCGACAAGGTCCTCCAAACTTCTACCAGGCGCCCCATGCTCAATACCAGCCGCAAGACCATCTTGCATCCCCTTCTCAATAGCTCGACTGATGGACGCTCCTAAAGCTGAAAGGTACTCCGAAGAATTCAAACACTTAGTAAGAAAAAGCTTGAGACCATGAATCAATAGCCATCTCCGGCCGACAATAGTCGTGAGCAAGTGAGGGTAGAATTTCTCTTCAAAATGCAAAGTCATTTCTGAAAGATCAACCTCCAGCTTGGCCAACTTATCACCAACCATACGCATCTGGACATCTTGAAACTCCTCAAACTGTTCCTTCAGACGCTTATATGTCGGAATTTGGTCGCGAAGACCGGAGCATGTAACTTCCAGAGCATGCACCTGCAAGTACACAAGAATATAAAAACAAAATAAAATAGGAAAAATGTATAAGACACACAAGTTCTAATGAGTATACCTGGTCAGCAAGCTTATCATTCTGTAATTTAACAGCCGTGACCATAGCATCCGAATTAGCAGCCTCCTGCTCCCTGACTTTCACCGTAGCGGCAAGATCTGATACACTCACATACAATACACTTTTCTCCTTCTCAAGAGTAGTATTGCGCTCCTTCAAAGACTCCACCTCATCACGAAGAGATTTCTCAACAACTTCAAATTTAGAGGCTTCAGTACGGAGACGGATGGCCTCTACGGCTTCCGCTTCCTTCACAAGCAACTACGCTTTCAGACTGTCAACTTCTTCACCCTTAGCTCTCAACAATATATCCTTCTCCTCAACAACAACTCTCAATTTCCTTTTCTCTTTGATGTTATATTCAGCACGCATTCTCACTTCAGCACTCAAAGAAACTTGGCGGGCGGCTCCAACATTGAATTCGATAAAAATCTGATCATGCTCCATCCCACGAATAGATGCAAAAAACTTTGGAGGGGAAAATTCGTCTAACATTTCACGACAAACGCAGCCGTCATCATAACGAGAACCATTAGTAATGCTCCACTGTAGAACATAAACCTTTTGGAGATCAAAATCAGGCTCAACAACGGTGCGGATACCACCAATCCATGCGGATAATGACGTGATATTTTCTTAACCAGTCCATGCCGATAATGACGTCGAAACTACCCAGTTCTACTGGCATTAGATCTATGTTGAATGGATGGTCTAAGAAATTCAAGGTGCAACCTCGTATAATGGTGTCTATCTTGACTAATTTTCCATCAGCTAACTCGACATCATAGCAATTTTCTAATGAAGTTGGGGCGATGTTTATCAAGGAACTAAATGCAGTGGATATAAAACTTCTATCGGCACCAGTGTCGAATAAGATAGATGCATAGTGGTTATTTAAGAGGAACGTACCGGTGACGACATTTGCATCAGGGTTCCCTGGTGCATTTCCCCTCTTCTCTGCATTTCCAACTGCATAGACCCATCCTTGTGCATTCCCATTTCCTCCGTTTTTATTCTTCAGTTTTGGACAATCTCTTTTGAAGTGTCCTGGTGCTCCACACTCAAAACAACCATTCCCTTTGGGAGTTGCCCCATTGCCCTTCTGAGTGTTAGCAACATTTGTGTTACCAGTACTCCTGCAATCGCGAGCAAAGTGCCCTATCTTGTTGCACTTGTGGCACCTCTGGGTGCACGGGCCATTATGGTGAAGATGGCACTTGTTGCACTTGGGCAAAGATCCCCCATATGGCTTCCTTTCGCCTGTCCCCATGTTGTAGGCTCTGGCGACATTCTGCCTTTTGAAGGGTTGCTGTTGGTGTCCATGGTTGTTTCTGGATGAATCATCAGCCTTCCTTTTGTTGTCTGATTGCCTTTCAGCATAGGTGAGGAGTTTTCGATCCATCAAGTCATTGGCCAACTCAATAGTCTCATCCAATGTCTTGGGTTTAGCAGCTTTGACGTTCCCATAAATGTTGTCAGGAAGTCCACTGAGGTACTTGTCAACTTTCTCAGTTTCGTTGGCAACAAACTTGGTACAATATCAAGGTTATTCTCTTGGAAACGTTCTGTGGTATGACTGGGTCGTTTTTCCTTTCCCTTGACTTTAGTTCCACAAGCTAGATTTCCAGTTTCTTGATTTCACCCGCGGACATACTTGTACGTCATTTTCTCTTGTGTAGGGAAAAAATACTTCCCAAGTCTATAGAGGCATATGCCTCTGGACCTAAGGTCCTTATCTGACCATTCCACCAAGTCAAAGCTGCCACTAACAGAGTGCATGGCTGGCCATAAATTTTATACTTGTTTTCAACAGCACAACAAATGTTATTGAAAACTGAATCCAGCTTTTCAATCCCCATCAGTTTAAAACCGCAACAATCCTTCAGCACCCTTTGAAGTTCAAGGGTGGCACTTCATGAAAATCGCGTCAGTAAACATAGACGAGCGGTTTGCACGTTCACTTCGGTTGTCTCCGTGCGAAACTGTGGCTTCCATCCCCATTGGTTGGAGTTTTCGCAAAGTGAGCTGATCGATCATTGCTTGGATGATTGGGGGTTATGTTGATTCTGGGTTGGTGTCGTTGTCTGGAGTGTTTGGTCCTCTTCTGGTTGTAGGTGCCATGATTTTTCTAGATCACAAAAGACAAAACATGAGGTTATATGACAGAATATAATGATATATAGATGAGGTAATCCACACAAGAGAGGTATATAGTACAAGGTGACACATCCATTTCATTCATAACTTTGAAAATTTTACATGAACTGTCGTTGAATACACATAATACAATACAAAAGATCTAAGGCTATGCTAGCGGGGTGAACCCCTAATACTTAACATGCCTGTACAATGACCTAGCAAAATACAATAACATAAATCACTAGATGTGACTGTCAGCGTCCCCAGATCCCTCCTGGTGATCTGGAATCTTGCTTCTGAGGTCCTGACTGTCCGTGTTCCTCTGCTGTTCCGCCAGCGCTAATAAACTCAGCCTGCTGATGCGCTCATTCTGCCTATATTTTCTTTGATGATCGGATAGTCTTCTACTATCTGTTCCTGACGCCTGCGATCAGTTCCTCTCGAAGTGCTGTCAACTCAGTCTGCTGCATATGAAAGCGAGTCTCGTGTACCTGGTGCTGTGTCTGAATGAGAGTACTCTGCAGCTGTAGCTGTGTCTGGTGTGCCTGTAGATAGGTCTCATGTGCATACACATGATCACGATGGGTCTGAAGCTCCTGATGAGTTGCCTGGCTCAATCCTATCGAACGAGCCCAAGCCTCGCGGGAAGCATAGGCCTCCTCCTCCACCATCCATACGGTCTCCTGGAGAGTCATCCTATCCCCCATAAGTAAATCGACCCGCTGCGAGTTCATATCAACTCGCTGTGATATACGAGACCTACCATCCTGAGCATCCTCTAGTAGAGCATACAAGTCCTGTGTATCACGCTCATGGAGCTCAGCAAGCTCTACGACCCTAGTGTTGACCTCTCCCGCGGTCATAGGTGCTATATCTGGAATACCTTGCTGGATTACCAAGTATCCTAATCCAGTACCCAAAATCTTAATCCCTGTCGTCTCTCCTAGCTCTACCGTGTGACAAACCCATAGTCTATTCGCTTGACTTTACAGGCTCCACTCATCAGTAGGCACAACTTTTCTCCGCCTTCATCATCTTTTGCGCTTAATAGTGGACCAAATCAACCCTCCATGCCGGTGAGGCTGCTCAGACCTAGGGCCAACTATCCATTCCCTCACGATCAACAGGTGGTGGTCATGGGTGACTTAGATGCGTGGGTAGTGGTGGTAATGGGCGCGCTGGTGGTACCAGGCCACCCCGCACATTTAAACCTGCATCAATGAGAGTTGGGTGGATGCAATTCTGTGAGTCTGGGTTTGGTTAGTCACCCAGATGATGGTGGTAAGGTGGTGGAATGAGCAGATGGAGCCATGCACATGCAAGGCGCTCCCCTGCATGAGGGTGGTGTTCAGTGAGATGGGTGGTGATGGTGATGGGGTAGTCATGGGCAGAAGTCTTCAACCTCTCGCCTCTGGTGGAAGGTTATGGAAGTCTGGCGGTCGATGGTAATCCTAGCCCCAATTGGTATGTCAGTTGAGGTTGGTGGTGACATAGGCTCAGTTCCCTTAGGTGGGGAAGCAGGCTCATCAGCAGGTTATGACAGGTTAGTAGAGTCAGCCGGAGCTACGTGCTCCTCTCTCTTCTCGTCGTCCTCATCCCTCTCGTCCTCATCCCCTCGCTCCTCATCCCCATCCTGGGTCATCCCCAGATTTTGAGGGGGGGTCGCCGTCATCTCATCATCTCCATCATTTCCATCATCTCCCCAGATCCTTAGGATAGTCAACCGGACCATCCCCTTTCCCTTCCTATGCCTCATCTCCTAGTCACACCTTTGGATCTCCTCGGGACTCCGATCAGTAATGTATCCAGGTGACTCAGCAGTGGTGATGTCAACAGGTGGTAATGGCTGTTCCGCAGCGGACAAACTCTTGGTCGTCCTCCAATGGTAATTGCTCGGATATATAGCTCGGCACATTAGTTTAGGGTCATGTGCCTGTTTGAAATAGGTTCGCCTCATTCCTCATCCTGAGGATACTGGTAGTATCTGTAGATTCTCTGACCTAGTATAAATCTGGTGACGGTGGGGCTACCTGGCTGTAGCGGTAAGTCCGTTCGTATCTAGTACGATGAACACGTGGTTGCCTCCCTCGCATATCCCCTCATAATCGTCTCCCAGAAAGCTCTGACGGTCTCGGAGTCGGTGTAGATGGAAGTGTAATGTAAATCAAGACGTTGCTGAAGACTTGGTTACTGCACAACATGTACATAACTTACTTTATGTATTACTTATAAGAAAAAATCGATAAGATATGTTTGTAAGGCTTTAATAATAAGGCTCTTATAGTAATATACGTAAGATCATTTATATACATCGTATATTAATCAGGTAAGTCACTTAGTAACCCTACTTATGCTAAGGCAATGCTGTCATGTAAGCATTTATGCTCTATAATAAACAAGTATTGCTAGTATGTCCCTTACAAATCCCATTCTTGAAAATAGTTTTGTAGTGGCTTATAGTCCAGAAAAGACTTTTGACCTGGTTCTTAAACTAGGCTCTGATGCCAATCTGTAAACCACCATCATATCTGAGTATGCAGCGGAATGTTGAAATTCCGAAGGCGTTACATTATGGGTCAATAGCACAAAATCAGAGAACGACTACTAAAGTGTCGTTTGAAAAGATACATTGGAATTAACAAAATACTTGTGTGTTACATTAAGCTCTATGGGCTATCAAATGGTTCATCAAAATCGACAAAGGATTTCGGTTTTATTACAATGTCCCAAAGTGTATAAGACCCCAAATTCTGAAGAGTTGACTCTTCAATTATTGACTCCCAATGTATCAGACGCACATCGTGCCCTTATTGGGACCTGAAAAACATGCTTAAAACGTCAACATAAAGTTGGTGAATTCATAGGTTTATGTAAATCGATAGTAGGACCGCAAGATTTCCAAGTGTATGATTAAGCAACAGATGCAAATATCATAAAAGTAATTACGTTTCCTAAGCTCATGACACCGAGGCTCGACGTATATGAATGCAATTATAAATTGCCAACTGGTGTCCGTGAAATGATGTGCTACCCTGCAACATCCAGAATTCGACATGGTATGCGTTGTTCCCAGTGATAGCTAGTCACCCGAACGGGGAGTGTCAATCCCGAATAGATCATCCATATCATTACGCGCCAGCACAATGGATTTCCCATCTCATCTATGCAAATTAACATTTCATGAGTGTGGACTTAAAGGGGTTATGGTACTTAGGCAAAACACGTAATCATGCATAAAATGTACACTTGGTCCAGTTGTAAAAACAAAGCATGTTATCAACCCAAGGATGTAAATCATTTTAAATAATGGTAATGCATGGATATGAACTCACCTTAGCCGGTAGTTCTTGATTGATAACAAAATATCCAAGTATAGCAGTGGATCACCCCGTTAAAGTACCTAGTAAGTACGGTCATAGTTTAGTTTGCATATTAACTAATGACTCTTGTATAGACTTATCCATTTAGTTTATATTACCGTGATCAATGTGCGTTATGCACAAGATCATTGTATTTATAGTTTCGATGGTTCTCGAGAAACGTGAAAAACATTATTAATAAATATACTTTATTTATTAGTTTGTTAACAAATAGTTCGATGTCCGAATATCTAAATGTTCGACCGACGCGTTAAATGTTTCACTTTCGTTTCATAAACGTACCCGTAGGTTTTTAGTTATTACCTTTTAGTCCCTAGGTCTATAAACATATACTTTTTATATTTTAAACCTTCCGGTTTCGAAAGTGTCATAACTAGTCCTTTAACATTTTAAGTTTATATATACCGTTATCACTTGTGTGGTGACACACAAGATTATTGTATTTATAGTTTCGATGGTTCTCGAGGAACGTGAAATCATTATTAATAATTATACTTATTTATTAACTTGTTATTAACTCGTTCGATGTCCGAACATCTTAATGTTCGACCGACTTGTCAAGTGTTTCATCTATTTCACTTTGGTTCTAAACTACCCTTAAGTTTCTAGTTGTTACACTTTTAGTCCCTAGGTTTATAAATATACCTTTTTATATTTTAACCCTTTTAGTTTCAAAAGTGACATAATTAGTCCCTTGAGTTTACAAAGAGTAGTTTTTGATCCTTATAATTTCACTTAGCTCCCTAAGTCTTAGAATGTTGCAAGAATGGTCCCTAGAGTTATTGTAATTCGAAAAGTAACAAAACTAATCCTTCAAGTTTCGAAATTTACATTCCTAGTCCCTCGACTTGTGAAAATTCCATTTTAACTCCGAATCAATCCCAACAAGTGGCGTTTTCTTTGTTAAGCTCGTTTAAGTTTACAAAAAGGTTTCGGTGGAAAAATAAGCTCATCGAGCTTATTTTGGCTTAACGCCGTTTAGCTCTTTAGAGGCCCGTCATTGTTTTAACAAGTCTACATGTTCATAATAAGCTTATACGGGGCTGTTAAGCTTACAATAAGCTCGGTGAGCTTATTGGAGCTTATTTCGAGCTTATTGGGCTTATGGGCCCAATAGCTTATCCCGAATAGAACCTAAATGGTTTCTTAGGCATGTTAGCTTATTTCTCATTCGTTTCAACTTAGTTTTTCTGTCTCGTTTTCAGCTTATTTAAAATAAGCCGATAAGCATTTGTCAATGGGCTTTTGGGCCCATTAATGACCCGAAGAGGTTTTACTCTCTTTGGTTCGGCCCATTGAGGCCCGATGACTTTGCTTGAGTCCGTTAAGCACTAAGAGGGTCGGTTAAGCTTCAAATAAGCTCGGGGAGCTTATTATGGCTTATTTCTAGTCTATTGGGCCCGTAAGCCCAAAGGCCTGGCCCGATACACCCTTTATGCTTTGCTAGCTTATTTATCATTCAAATTAAGCTCAATGATCCGTTTTATTTTTCCAGCTTATTCGTAATAAGCTAATAAGCTTCGGGTTGGGCCGACTTGGGCCCGCTAGAGGTTTTAGAGTGTTTCGTTAGGTCCATTAGGGCCCGTTAAGTACAATTAAGCCGCTAAGTCGATTAAGCCCTCATAAAGTCACCAATAAGCTACTCGAGCTTATTGTGAGCTTATTTGATCATTAGGGCCCGTAAATGGGCTAGGAGGCCCATTAAGGATCCGTTTGGTTTTAAAAGAGGCACGAAAGGTTCACTTATGTTTTTAAGCCTATATTAAGCTCATTAAGCTGCGCATAAGCACACGAATAAGCTGTGGGAGCTTATTCGTGGTGTATAGCTCATTTCGTGGGCTCGGTAATGGGCTTGAAGGCCCGTTACTTCCCTTAGCCATTTTTATGGTTACTCGAAAGGCTCTAGTAACAATATGCCGTGTATTCGACTTAGTACACGTCGGGTTCGCCATGCAAGTGTCCCCTAGGGTTGCGTATGCATTTCTAAGTCATCCTAACTCGTTTTCAATGAAAGTTTACGTGTAGTTATTTACATATTTCGCACCTAGGGTTAATGATTAGGTCGAAGTTACTAGCTTGTCCTTCACTATCGTTGTTCATGTGTTTTTAACGAGCCCTTGCCCTCATAAGTGAAATTATACGCCACATTGGGCACGCACCTTCTATATAACACGCGGCATACGTTTAACAATTTCAAAAGGAAAAACATTATGAAACGTAACGGGTTATTATGACTTACAAAAGGTCCTAGAGCTCGAGAGACTTATGAGTAGACGTGTAAATCGCTAACCCTTAGCGCGTATACCCCTTTGTGGATGTTTGTAGGTTCGAACAAGGTGAGGAGGGTATTCGTCGTGGCTTATGACCCGAATAAGGGAGAGAGTGAATGCTTTAAGTGTGTGAGAGTTTAAGGGTTGGTGAAAGTGTATCATGTGAGTTGTGAATGTGTATTTATAGGCACTAAGCCTTGTTAACCTTCCTAGTCGCATAAACCCAAACCAAACCGAGCTAGGGGGCGGTTTTGAAGAGTTTTAGTTAATCTCACATGGTTTTTGCTAAACCACTTGAGTACAAGTATTAATTAAGTAGTTGAGGTACAAGATTGTGTTAGCTAGGCAAATCTTATGATTGTTGTGTTCTCTTCTTGCTAGTCGCGGCATAAGGAGGTCCAAAGAAAAGAAATGGGTTATTACCCAAGGTGCCAAGATTATTAGGGGAACATTAGGACACATAATTAATTACCTAGTATATGTACATGTACCATTTAGGATCACTAGTAAGATTTGTTAGTAACTAAATCACCAAGGACGATTTTTATGCAAGGTTTACTTGTCTATTTTCGACATTAAGGTGACATAAGTACAAGACTTGGATAAATTTCGACTTTAGGTTTTAAAATGTGGGTATTGGTTGAGTCTAGGTAATCTTGGTATTTCCGTGTGAGTGCGTCCAAATTGTAGTTTTATCGCGAAACGTAACCCTTTTACGTGGCCAATAAAAATAAAATACGCAAGTACATAATTATTCTCAAAATAATTATTCCTTACTTGTTTGATGTAAACCTTAATTTATTTGGTGACCGTTTACATTCATTGATTATTTCTAGTCTACGCGGTTTAGCTTTAAAAGTAAACATTAAAAGTAAATGCGTATCGGACTAAAATAAATAGTGATCATTAATATAGTCGTACAATGACACGAAAATGAGAAATGTTACATCGTTTATTTCTAAAACATCGTGAGTAATACGATGAGCTTTAAAACTTTTTATTACTTTATATAAATCGTTTCACATAACGTTGAAATTTTTCAGTCTGCCGACCCTACGTTATCTTACTATCCGAACCCGAATCCGAGTTTGAACACTCGCCCCATACTGTTGAAACACCTACGTCATACCGTAACATCTCAATCTTTCTTACTCCTCGTAACTTCTAGAAACCTGCCGATTAATTCGCACGCAACTTTAACCCATCACCTCATAACATTGCATTTTTGAAACACGACTTTTGAAATATGACTTATTTTATTTTCTTCACTCCGTTCGATTATGAAGAAAATACCGACAACGAGACAAGGAATGAGTTTCGTGAGGATCGAGCGTATTGTAACCCAACAAATTGATAATGTTATTGAAGTTATTGCTGTCTATGAGGCAAAAACTCACGTGACTCACGACTCGGAGGATCAAGTCGTACGTTAGGAAGCCAAGGTGGCAAGGAATGCAAAAACAAAATAAACAACAAAAGGTCGTGAGAGCTTACATTGCTAGCCCAAATCACAAATATAGGCATGTAGGAAAGTCACCTTTCAGCAACAAGTGTAAGTTGCACCACACTGGGCCATGCACTATGAAGTGTAACAAATATGAGAGAGTTGGCTATATGACTAGAGATTGTAGGAGACCCGTTTAAATAATGACTTATAGACCGCAGTGGCAAATTAGAAACCTGAGGTACCTATTATGAGTGTGGAAAATCGAGACATTACCAGAGTGATTGTCCAAATTTGAACCGTGCGAACTGTATTTGGGAGGTAAAAGCTCGCATGGACTCTAACGCCGTCAAAGAAAATGCTAATGCTTAAGGAGAGATTTTTGTAGCCTTGCCTAGTGAAACCTAAATAGACTTGGACAATAACCCCTAACAGTTTTGCACTAGTACTTCCCTGTGAATTTCGTGTATTGAGTGGATGATTCTAAACCCTCTGTTCATTTTGTGTCATGACGATTTCGTCAGTTACACTTTAATTCTCTAATAATTTATGTAAGGTACTCCTCAAATCCATTACCATCTTATAACCTATTTCACTATCATCTTATAAACCATTTTACTAGTATAAACTATTTGGATGTTATCGTATGGACCACACTAGCATCGTCTTATAAACAAAGTTACTGTCAGTTATAAACTATTTTTCGTTAGTCTACGAACTGTTTTGCTAAACAGCTTATTAATCACTTTACTATTGTCTTATAAACCATTTCACTATTGGTTAACAAACTATTCTAATATCATCCTATAAACTATTTTGTTGTCGTCCTATAAACCATTTTGTCATTTTCTTATAAATTATTCTACTATCATCTCATAAACTATTTTCACAATCATTTTACAAACTAACTCGTTTTTTTATCTTTTAAGCTATTTTGTCGTCGTTTATAAACTATTTTCCATAATTTTATAAACCATTTCGCTAACACCTTATAAACTATTTTGATATCATTATGTAACCCGTTTTGTCAACATCTTGTAATTATCCTACTACTACCTCATAACTTATCTGGCTATCATTTAATGAACAAATTCGTTTTCATCTTATAGCCTATTATACGATTATTCATAAACTCTTTTGCTACCCTATGATAAACTACTTTGTAGTCATCTTACAAACCATTTTATTGTCACCTCATAAACTATTTCGTTGTCATTTATAAACTAATTCGCTGTCAATTTATAAACTATTTCGCCGCCATCTTATGAACTACTTCGTGTCTTTTATAAACTATTACGTTGCCACTTTATAAACTATTTAGTTGTCAGCTCGTAAACTATTTGTTACCATATTATAAACCCCTTACTGTTACATTGAAAACCGTCACGTGATTTCCTCGTAAACTATTTTGATATCATCTCTTGAACTATTTTACGTCGTCTTACAAAATATCTTGTGCCGTTATATAAATTATCTTGTATCCGTCGTTCCAAACTATTTTTGCTACCTTTTAAACCATATTATTCATACTATATAAAATTTTAAACACAACACTAGTTTGATGAAATGGCCATTTCATCGTTAGTCCCTAAACTATACATAGCTTGATCACATATGTATAATTCAGGAAGGACCATGCTATGCTGGGAGTAGTCACCATAAAATTTTGTCAATTTACCCTTACTTTCCATCTCTAATTTCTTCCTTTTCTCTACATTGTCAACGAGATTATATTGTATTCGTGTTTTATTAATATTTTGTGTGTGTATTCGTGAGTCGTGTTGGTCACGTGTATTCGTATTCGTAAGCGTCATAACTAAGGAGATTTTTTCCTCGAACCTTAGCATATAGAAACACCATACCCTTAGCCGAGATACCGAATCCTACTCCTTGTAGTCACGATAATTATGAATTGTAAGAACTTAGAACGTAACAGACTTATCACTCTAATTGGATTATAACCAAGAGAACTAGGAGATTTCCTTCAATATATTTACCTTTTAGTGAGTTAGAATCACGTAAATCATAAGATTCTCGTACCGACAAAACTTCTGATGGACCTGAAGTTAAAGCAAAGGACGAAATTATTGCAAGTACATGGAACCTAGTTGATAGAAGCCTCACCTCTGCTAAGATTGGCCCTTTAAGTGGCATCGACCCATCTACCGTAGACACTAAGTACTCTGTTGAATTAGCCGACCGAAAGATTATAGAAGTTGATACTATCATTTGAGACTGGTACGTTGAAGCGGGATAACATAAGACTCAGAGGCATGTTAGGTGTTGAGAGGCAAAGAGTTGACCGTATTCAGCGTAGTATGTCGTATGCTCAGAGGGATTTGAGGTTGTACGTTAGGTTTACTAGGACACCCATTTGACATTGATATAATGCTCGTAGAACTCGGTAGTTTCGACGTCATTATAGGAATAGATTGGTTGGCAAAATACCAAACTATGATCATTGTGATAAAAATATTGTTTGCATCCCCTTAGGTGATGAAACCTAAACAATTCAAGGCAATAGGAATGATGTTAGTAGCAAACCTAGGTAGAACATCATGTCGTGCACCAAGACTTATCACCGACTTGACAAGATAAACTTCAAATTGACCTAGCCCCGGTGCCGCACACGTAGCTCGTCCTTCGTATAGACTAGTTCCGTCTGAGATGCAAGAATTGTCTACTCAACTACAAGAACTATTCGACAAAGTATTTATAAGACCCAATTTCTCACTCTAGGGAGCTCTGGTATTGTTCGTCAAAAAGAAGGATGGGTACTTCAGAATGTACATCGACTGCCGAGAAATGAACAAGCTAACCGTGAAGAACCGTTACCCGTTACCTAGTATAGATGATCTTTTCGATCAACTACGAGGATTTAGCGTTTACTCAAAAATCAATCTAAGGACTAGTTACCACCAACTAGAGTTCGAGAAAAGGATATTCTAAGACCGCATTAAGGACCCGTTATGGACATTTGAAGTTTCAGGTCATACCATTTGGTTTGACCAACGCACCAGAGGTATTCATGGATCTCATGAATCGGGTGTGGAAACCGTACTTAAATAAGTTTGTAATAGTATTCATCGATGATATCTTTATTTACTCAAGCAGAAATAAGGAGTACGAGGAACACCTTAGGCAATTCTCGGAATTGCTTAAGAATAAGGATTTGTACGCCAAATTCTCTAAGTGTAAATTCTGGCTCTCGAAGGTGCAATTTCTCGGCCACGTTGTTGATAGTCAAGGCATTCGCATCGATACCGCCAAGATTGAGTCAATCTAGGATTAGGCAACCCCTACGACTCTAACGAAGATACAAAATTTCTTAGGTCATGCCGGTTACTACCGATGATTTATCAAAGGCTTCTCAAGGACATAGAAACTTCTAACCAAACTGACTCAAAAAATGTGAAATACGAATGGGAAGAGAAACAAAAAGAAGCCTTTCAACTGTTAATGTGGAAACCTTGTAGTCCACTGATTTTAGCATTACCCGACGGAACAAAAAACTTTGTGGTTTATTATAATGCCTCTCATAATGGATTAGGTGCTATAATGATGCAGAAGGAGAAGGTGATATCTTACGACCCTCGACAACTAGAAGTTAATGAGAAGAACTACACGACCCATGCCCTAGAATTATGAGCAATAGTGTCTACTCTTAAAATTTGGGAACCCTACCAGTATGGCAAGAAGTGTACCATGTTTACAAACCATATGAGCTTACAACACATTATTGATTAGAAAGAGCTCGACATGAGACAACGTCAATGGTTAGAGTTGCTAAGGGATTTCGATTGTGAAACTCGATACAACCCTGGAAAAGCAATCGTTGTGGCAGATGCTCTAAGTAGGAACGAACGAGCTAAGCCTCTCAGGATGAGAGCCTTAAGTGATGACCATTAATTTAAACCTACCACCACATATTCATGAGGCATAAGTAGAAGTCTCAAGAAAGAGAGCGTTAAGGACGAGAACCTTCATGGAATGGACAAGGAGTTTAAGAATCTTCTTGATGGAACTCTCTGCATTAGGAGCAGGAGTTGGTTACCACATTTTAGAGACTTAAGAGAATTAATCAGGCATGAGTCACATAAATCTAACTATTTCATCCACCCTGGATCGGATAAGATATATCATAATCTTAAGTAGTTGTACCGATGGCCTAACATGAAAGCAGGCATCGTCACCTATGTCAGCAAGTGATTGACGTGTTTAAAGATGAGGTACGATTACCAGAAGCCATCTGGTTTACTGGTACAACCAGAAATACCCCATTAGAAATAGGGAAAATATAACCATATATTTTATCACAAGGCTATCAAAGACAACAAGCAGTTATGACACTATTTGGGTAATCGTGATCATCAAAAGAGTTATGCTGACGTGAGATGCAAACCCTTAGAATTTCAAGTTAGAGATACGGTCATGTTGAAGGTATCGCCTTGGAAATAAGTGATACGTTTTAGCAAACGGGGAAAGCCGAACCCTAGATATATTATACCTTTTAAGATTCTAGTTAAAATAGGAACCGTTGCTTATATGCTCGAACTCTCACAACAACTAAGCAGAGTCCATAGCACCTTTCATGTGCCAAACCTGAAGGAGTGTTGATCATGTGTAATGAAACACTCGTCATTAACCTAGGAACACGAAGATCAGTTTTGAAGAAAATACTCTCACTTATTTCCCGACAACCCGAAACCCAATATCACGCACTGAGCTTCAGGACAAAGCTCTTTTAACGGGGAAAGACTGTGACAACCGGTTCATTTTTTTATTTTTTTTATTATTTTACTTCTCAGCGGGTCACCCAAGCCAGTACTACTCTCGCCCAAGCACGCTTAACTGTGGTGTTCGGATAGGATCCGGTGCATTAGTGATGGTATAAAAAATTTACTTTTTACCCTCGATATTATTTTTCTTTTTACCTTTTACCTCTTTCTCTTTTACCATTTACGCGATTAATTTACCGTTTAACCGGGAAGTCCTCCCGCATGTAACTAAGAAACTTAATCGAATGCGTCCCGGCTTTCTATTTAATGTAGTCTTTTAACAACTAAATCATTTATATATAACAAACTCATATTTAAATTTTTATATTTCTTTAGTCATCAAGTTCTTTTCGTTACCTTCGGGTATACGTTTCCGTTAACTAATTAATTATGCATGCATACACTTATCAAATATCTAGATATTTTTTTAGCACCTAACCAAAAACT
>BQNB010009331.1:0-21714 GCA_026074375.1 Tanacetum coccineum | reverse complement strand
TATAGCAACTCACGGTTCATGATAAAAGGGGACTTAGTGGCAAGGGTACTTTGGCAATAATATGATCACGAAATAGCATACACTTTGAAAAACACTTGTGTCCAATAGTAAAACAATCATGTCTAAAATTCACGGTTTCAAATATAGGTATTCACGATCTCAAATTATGCT
Organism: Tanacetum coccineum; assembly: GCA_026074375.1. NCBI lineage: Eukaryota > Viridiplantae > Streptophyta > Magnoliopsida > Asterales > Asteraceae > Tanacetum > Tanacetum coccineum. The sequence goes on along the minus strand of BQNB010009331.1, from coordinate 21,543 downwards.
GTAGTAAAATATATGAGTTTGTAAAAGAGCATGTATTCCCCTCGCGGGTTTATAAAACATTAAAAAGATTGAAATGCGAGGCTATGAACTCACAAATTATTGAAAGGTAATTGTACTGTAGTAAAATATACGAGTTTGTAAACGAGCATGTATTCCCCTCGCGGGTTTATAAAACATTGAAAAGATTAAAATGCGAGACTATGAACTCACAAAGTATTGAAAGGTAATTGTATTGTAATAAAATATACAAGTTTGTAAACGAGCATGTATTCTCCCCCAAAACAGTTTAAAACAAGTAAAATAGGGGCTATGAAACTGTTATCCCAAAAGCTTAATCCATTTTCACAACATAAGCTATACCAATAAGCAAAATAAAGATAGAAAAGAGATAAGGAAAGTGAAAGATTATTAGAGAGAAATAAAGAGGTGGAAGTTACACACACACACCAAACTATGCAAATGGTAACCATCACACACATCTCATGTGTGGAGAGGGTTACTTATTGATACCCTTGAGCCAATGATGGCTTAATGGGGCTTTCTCACTTGGGCCGGGCTTGGCTATTATCGTCTTGTGGCTTTGAGCCGAAAACATGGACAATATTAGAGTTACCAATCCAAGCCGTTGAACCGACTAGCCTTATTACTTAAAACAAGACTCATTCATGACTGTATATAAGACCGTAACATTCTTGTTTCGACTTATATAAAATTAAGGCTAACAATACTCAGCCCCAATGTTGAGGTCTCTTCATTCACACTCCTCCGTAAACCACGAATGACGTTGAGGATGTGAATTTTGACCTTTATGCTCTTGCCTTGTTTTCGGTCTGTCGGTTTGTAATGGCTTTTAGTCATTCATGCTTTGTGGATCTTGATCTTGAGCCTTTAGATCATTTAGGACTTTGAGTTCTTTAGAGATCGTTATCTTGAGTTCATCTCTTGACTTGAGATTCATTCTGATTTGACTTCTTGATCAACTTGTGCTCTTGCCACACATGTCATAACATGTTCCATTCTTGTTTGGACATATGTGATTACTAAGTACTAACAATTCCCCAATGATGGATTTCTTTATTTGATCTTGCGGCTCTTTGATGGTGGGGGAAGATTAGAATATCAACTATCTTGACAGTTGAATGATTGGCTCCTCAAACAGCTCTGTATGATGAAAAACTTGAGTGTAAGCATGTGGTTTATGAAATCCGACTTCACTGAGGATGAGGCTGGCATACACCGTCGGTCTTAAACCTGAAATCAAGGCCAATTTAGCAATAAAAGATGAGTATGGCTTTGTCATTCATTTGGACTTTGGTTGGCATTAACCTCGTGTTTACATTTTTATAGTATAAATTTAATATACCTAGTGATCAGGTAGATCAAAGAATCTCTTGACAGGAGTCTTACCAGCAAAGCGTAGGATCGTCTAACACAGCTTTATTAGATTCACCCAGTTGTAGTTCTCATTACCGGAACGTCTCAAAAGCAGACAAACCACGGGTAAGAGTGAATCGATAGTTACTATCTTTTGGATTAAGTCGTCAATTTCATTTATGGACCCAAAATTGATAATCCAGGTTTAGCACAAGCTGATTAATGTAGAATCTTGCAAGTCGTCAACCTACACAATGCAGCTGTGTTTGATGTTGGCTCAAGCAGGATTATCCATCTTCACTGGGAATTACTTAAGTAGTCACGTGTCGGATGTTCTGGCAGATCTCAAGGATAATGCGTAGAACGCTTTAGTACCACTTGTGAACTTATATGGTATGCAACAAGTGTATTTTGACATTGTGTCCTATATTGGAGATTTATTAATTTGATCTCTTCTTGGTTAGGGACTCGATTTGATGTTGCACTTTAACAGGGGTATTGGGTAATCGGAGGCTTGGAGCATGTCTTTGCCTACCTATTCTATGTCTTAAGAACCATCTCGGAGTGGTGATGTCAATAGATTTAACGTCGTTGTATCTCCGTGATGACAATTATGAGACAAGTTTTCTTTGAGAGAAAAACAACGAATTGGCTGGAAAGGGGTTGTGAATTGCATTCACTGGGGTTCCATTAATTGTCGTCTTCAATAGTGTCAACATTGTTCATCTCATTGTGATTTTGATAGATATATGTATTGACCCGAGTTTCTGCACATCTCAGTTGTTTGCGTACGGGCCCTGCTTTTGTTTTCACCCTTTATCCATACATTTCTTTTTCATTCTTCAACCCCTTCAATGCTTACCAAGACGTCATTACTAACACCTTGTTGTGATTGTTCTAGTGTTAGCTCAATCTTAGTCTGCATTTTTCCCTTATACACATTCTTCTCCAATCATACCTAAGGACTGCTATTTCTAACTATGGAGTGTCCTTGGGTAGATCCCTCCGGTTCTGGTTGGATCATAGGACTTATACCTAACCTAACACACTTATGACTTCAAATGTAGTGAAATTAATCGTTGTTGGGTATAGAGATGAAACCACTAAAACTATTTTCTGGACATTTTTTATTTTCAAATACCCTCATACACCATTGTGCTCGAGATTCGAAATTGTTTAGCACATGAAGGACAGAGTTGCACTTAGAGTCTTAAAGATCACTTTCTCCTATATCATATTTTAATTACAATTTTCTCCCCTTATTTTAAATAATAAAACACTTAGTGTATATTGATCATAAATTGATTAAAAATAATTGATTTACAATGAAAAATTCCATGGGATGTGCGGGAACGGAGGAAAAATTATACCAATGCTATTGCAGAACATGACATTAAGATTCTGATACCTCCCTCAGAACTTAATTTTACATAAAATGACATTCTAGTCACTGCCTTAATTTTTCGAATAATTTTCGAGGAAGGGTATTCATAGTGGTGTTGCACACACAATTTTAACAAATACCACTATTTATGGAAAAGACAAACAAATTATATTGTAGAAAAATTATTGACATTGAATAGTTCTTTTTTGAAAAAAATGTGTCAACGATAGTTTAAAACCAATCTGATAAGATGACTTCCGCTCTATGATAGAGTAAGCGCACTGAAGCGTACACTTCCCTATTACATTCGGGACCGAGTTATGCACTGAAATGTACATAAGTCATTGAGAAAAATTTAGAAATGACATGTTTTGAAAGCATTTGAAACTCTCGCTCGAACTTCATTTACACACCCGTGTCGATGTTAATCAACATTTCTAGGTACGTAAATGTTATCGATTCCAAGAGACATGTCGAGAGGATTCTTTTTGGTATTTTTGAAATTTTCTGATTTTGTATTTTGTTTTTCTAGGTTTTATATTTTTCTATTTTCTTTTTGTTGGTTTTATATTTTTGTATTTTCTTTTTCAAAAATTTTTATAAATCAAAAAGAAAGAGAGAATAAAAATATTTACAAATTGATGTTTGATACAGTCGTACAGCCTCCAACCGAGCAACAGGTGCAAATGACTCTTCGAAATCAATTCCTTCCTTTTGAGCATATCCCTTAGCCACAAGACGAGATTTGTTGCGAATGATAGTATTTTCCTCATCACGTTTGTTTTTCCAGAGCCACTTTAAGTTAATGACATTTTTGCAAAGTGGTCTGTCGACTAATTCCCATACATCTAGTCGATCAAACTGATTAAGTTCTTCCTGCATTGATTCAATCCATGCAGAATCAGCCATGGCTTCTTTGATGTTCTTTGGTTCGGTTCGACTCACTGTGAGTGCGAACATACACATCTCGCCATTTGTTTCTAGCTGATGTCTTGTTCTAACTGATTGAGAAGGATTTCTAATGACTTGTTCTAATGGATGATCTCTTGTCCAACGTTGTGCGGAAGGATGGTGTTGATAGAAAGTATGCATGTTTGACGAATCAACATGACGAGACGATGTCTCCCCTTGTTCTTATACCGGTGTACTAAAGATGTTGATAAATTCATCTTTGTCAAATTATGCATTTTCGGTATTGGTTTCTGCTTGAATAATGTTCTCAGGTGCAGTGACAGTTGGTACTTGAGTTGGAGTTTGATGTGTTGAATGAATGTTCAATGGAGGTGGATCTGCAACATCGGTTGTTGTAGAAGTGTGAGTTGTGTTATGTTGTTGACGTTTATCGGGATTATCAGCAGCATGTACAGCGGAAGACTTTGACACAACAGGAGAAGTTCCATTGAGTAATTCACTGAACATCGGACTATATAGCAATTCCAGCTCATTTGACGTTGTTACTGTCTCAGCAACTTGAGGAACATTTTCTGGACTTTGTGGACCGGGACTTAAACTGTCTTGTTCAAGTACCATTGTCGAACATTGTGGACCGGGGTCAGAACTAACGTGATCTGACGCCATTTAAGGCAATTCGTCAAAGTTAACATGAATTGTTTCAACTATTATTCTTGTTCTCTTGTTAAATACCCTGTAAGCCTTTGACTGAGTAGAATACCCAACAAAAATACATGCATCACCTTTTTCCTTCATTTTATCAAGATTTTCACCATCTTTGACGATGTAGCAAAGAGAACCAAAGATGTGAAAGAACTTAACTAACGGTTTTTGAGCATTGATGATATGGTAAGGTGTTTTCTCATGTCGAGGAATTACAAGTGAACAGTTTTGAGTAAAACATGTTGTTGCAATTGCTTCAGCCCAGAAGAACAGAGGAACTTTAGCGGCGCTTAGCATTGTTCGAGCAGCCTCAACAAGAGTACGGTTCCGTCTTTCAACAACGCCGTTTTGTTCAGGTGTTCAGGCAGTTGACGTTTCATGTCTTATTCCCTCTTTTGAAAGTATGCATGAAGAGTTTTATTAAGAAATTCCGTGCCTTTGTCAGTTCGAACTATTGTAACTTTAGCATGAAGTCCTCTTTGGACAAGTGTGAGGAAATCAATGAGAACTCCAGGTGTTTCGTCTTTGGACCTCAAGAAGTGAGTCCAGGTATATCGGGAGTAGTCATCAACAATTACGAGAACATATTTCTTTCCATTAATACTTTCTACCCGCATTGGACCACATAAGTCCATGTGTAGAAGTTGTAACCGTCTTTTTAAGCTCGGGGTAGTCTTAGTGTGAAAAGACTTTGTAGGTCCAAAGTCTTGGATCTGTTTAGCCTTTTGTAAGACAATAGCTAACTTGAATAAATCCAAATCAACTATATGAGAGACAATGACTATGAATACTATGTGCTAATACGGAATCTTAACACAAGTACTAAGAAGAACACAATGTAAAACTTTGCTATTTGCTATTAATTTCTATTAGAATTCTATTTTAATCTCATACTAAACATTGTGCCGTAGGGTTCCTTTTATACACCAAGGAAACCCTAATGGGCTTTACAAACGTGTGAAAGGATAATGCATATCCTTTCCTAAGATATCTCTAAGATAACTATTTTGTTACATAAACAGACTTAACTATATGAGACCAGTACTAACTATAGTACTGCCAGACTTAACTTAGTACTGGCAGACTTAACTATGTCTACCAGACTTAACTCTATAACTACCAGACTTAAGTCTGTTTACAATAATTCCTAGCATTATCCTCTTCCGAGAATTGATGATTTATTTGATCAGTTGCAAGGTTCAAGCGTGTATTCTAAGATCGATCTGCGATCAAGATATCGCCAGTTACGCATTATAGAGGAAGACATTCCTATTACTGCATTTAGAACTCGGTATGGTCACTTTGAATTCCAAGTAATGCCATTTGGATTGACTAATGCGCCTGCTGTGTTTATGGACTTGGTGAACCGAGTATGCAAGCCATATCCTGATAAGTTCGTCATAGTGTTCATCGATGATATTTTGGTTTATTCCAAGGACGAAGAAGAACATGGAAAGCATTTGAAGACTATTTTGGAGCTGCTGAAGAAAGAGAGATTGTACGCCAAATTTTTGAAGTGTTATTTTTGGCTAGATTCAGTACAATTTCTGGGTCATGTGATTGACCGTAGTGGTGTTCATGTTGATCCTGCCAAGATCAAAGCCATTAAGAGTTGGGCTGCACCAACGACTCCAACGGAGGTGAGGCAATTTCTTAGGTTGGTTGGGTATTATCGGAGGTTTATTGAAGGATTTTCTTTGATTTCTAAGCCACTAACTAAGTTGACTCAGAAAAATAAGAAATATGAGTAAGGAGAAGAAGAAGCTTTTCAAACGTTTAAGCAGAAGTTGTGTAGTGCACCGATCTTAGCGTTGTCCGAAGGAACGGAAGATTTCATGGTGTATAGTGACGCGTCTCTTAAGGGTTATGGATCCGTGTTGATGCAAAGAGAGAAAGTGATAGCGTATGCTTCTAGACAATTGAAGGTCCATGAAGAGAATTACACTACTTACGATTTGGAGTTAGGAGCCGTTGTTTTCGCTCTTAGCTTATGGAGATATTATTTGTATGGGACGAAGTGTGTGGTTTTCACCGATCATAAGAGCCTACGATATATCCTGGATCAGAAAGAGTTGAACTTAAGACAATGAAGGTGGATTGAGTTATTGAGTGATTACGACTGTGAAATTCAGTATCATCCTGGAAAAGCGAATGTGGTGGCTGACGCCTTAAGTCAGAAGGGAAGGGATAAGCCATTACGTGTTCGAACTTTGATGATGACTGTTCACAATGATTTACCAAAGCAGATTCGTGAAGCTCAGGGAGAAGCCATGAAAAGAAAGAATGTAAAATTAGAAAATTTAGGGAGATTGATTAAGCCGATATTTGAATGTCGCCCTGATGGAACACATTGTTTTGAGAATCGTGTTTGGTTGCCGCGATTCGGTGGATTGAGAGATTTGGTTATGCATGAGTCCCATAAATCCAAGTATTCTATCCATCCAGGATCGGATAAGATGTATCAAGATTTGAAGTTGTTGTATTGGTGGCCGAATATGAAAGCGGATATTGCCACGTATGTTAGTAAGTGTTTGACATGTGCAAAAGTTAAGGCCGAGCATCAGAAACCGTCTGGGTTGCTATAACAACCTGAGATTCCTGTTTAGAAGTGGGAAAGAATTACTATAGATTTTGTGAGTGGACTGCCGAGAACGTCAAGTGGGTATGATACGATTTGGGTTATTGTCGACCGACTGACCAAATCAGCTCATTTCCTGCCTATGAAGAAAACGGATAGTATGGAGAAACTCACGCGACTGTACTTGAAGGAAATAGTGTGTAGGCATGGTGTACCTGTTTCGGTCATTTCGGATCGAGATAGCCATTTTACGTCAAATTTCTAGAGATCGCTTCAGAAGGCGTTGGGGACAAATTTGGATATGAGTACCGTTTACCGCCCTCAAACGGATGGTCAATGTGAAAGGACAATATAAACACTGGAAGATATGTTGCGTGCCTGTGTGATTGACTTTGGAAATAGTTGGGATCGCCATTTTCCATTGGTCGAGTTCTCATATAACAATAGTTATCACGCAAGTATTAAGGCTGCACCATATAAAGCTTTGTACGGAAGAAAGTGTAGATCACCTGTATGTTGGAGTGAGGTTGGGGATAGCCAACTCACTGTCCAGAGTTGATCCGAGATACGACTGAGAAGATTGTCCAGATTAAGAATCATTTGTTAACAGCTCGTAGTCGCCAGAAGAGTTATGCGGATAGAAGACTTAAGCCGTTGGAATTTGAAGTTGGTGATATGGTATTGCTCAAGGCATCGCCAGGATAGGGCTGTAAACAAACTGGACGAACACGAACGGAGCCTTGTTCATGTTCGTTCATTTAGTTTAGCCGAACAAATAAACGAACACGATCACTTAAACGAACGGATATTCTTGTTCATGTTCGTTTATTAAGAAATATGGTTGTTCGTGTTTAAGAAGTGTTTAACGGAAGGTGATGTTGTAGTTCCGATGGAAGAAATTCAACTTGATGATAAGTTGCATATGATTGAGGAACCACTAGATATTATTGATAAAGAGGTTAAGCGACTTAAGCAGAGTAGGATACCTATAGTTAAAGTTCGTTGGAATTCACAAAGAGGTCCAGAGTTTACTTGAGAACATAAGGATCATATTAAGAAGAAGTACCCTCATCTCTTTACAAGTAAGGACAAAGCAGATAGAGTGGATGAGACGAGCTGAGTGTCGAGACGTCACCTCCCTTAGGTGGGGACGAATGTAAAACAACCGAGTTGCCGAGTCAATGTCTTTCCTAGCTCTAAGATAGTTTATTTTTAATTACGTAAATAAGTTGGTCGTTATGCTATATTGTGGTGATTTGAATTTCTATTTATTGGTGGATTTTCATTCGTGATTTAGTTTCTATTTGTTTTTAAGCATTAGAAAGGTCAGAAAAATATATTTTATTGCTACGAGAGCGTAAATATGTTATTTTGGATTTTTCGTGTTTCCTGAGTTTTTGTTAAAAACCATGTTAAAGGTCGTGTTTGACGAGTTTAACGTTTTAATAAAGGTTTTAAACTATATTTAGTGGGACGGATAAATAAACGAACACGATCACTTAAACGAACGGATATTCTTGTTCATGTTCGTTTATTAAGAAATATGGTTGTTCGTGTTTGTTTACGTTCGTTTATTTAGACACTAAACGAACATAAACGAACGTAAAATGTTGTTCATGTTCGTTCATTTAATAAATAAACGAACATAAATGAACTTTTTACCGAACGGTTCATGAATTGTCCCCTTGCCGTTCAAAGTCACACACACACACAAACATTGTCATATCAAATTTGTTATTTACATGCATTACAATCAATTAATACCATATTAATCCTTGTTCAATCCTCTACATTTCCCACTAAAGAAACCTCATATGCAATGAATATTTAAGAAGTTGGGTTTTTGGTCAATTTCTATTGATTTGGTGTATAAGGAAGTGTTTCTAGTTGTTAGATTAGTGTTATTTTGGTGCTGGTTGTTTGAAAAGGTTTTGTTTGGTTGTCTTTGTGGTTCGTTCGATTTTAAAGCAACAAGGGGAAGCCATATTTTGAATTTCTTAATAGCATTGTAAGCTCCTAGTTATGTTTTTTGTTTGATTAAAATGACATATTACATGTATGTAATTGTAGCTAGTTGATTCAAGTACAAAAATGGGTTTGAAAGGATTTCAAGTATGAACATATGTTTGATGGTTTTAGTACATGTTTTTAGGCTAGTTAAACATGTTGGAATGGTTGGATTTTAGTAAAAATAAGTTTTGTTATGACTTTGTGTTAACTTTTGTTGACCAGAAAGTTTGACTTGACCATAGCGTGTCGAGAAAATTTTAAAATCTAAATTAGGCTTTTGAATATGATAAATGATGTTCTAAGGTCCGTTTTGATATAAGGTATGCCTTGAAACTCCTAAAAATGAAGATTTTACGGCCGAGTCAAGTTTGAGTTATTTTTTTAGGTAAAAAGTCAACTACGAAGTTTGACTTTTAAAAGTCAAACTTGCGTATACTTTTGAATATAGTTTATAACAAGCAAAGGGTTCGTAATGTTAGTTAAACTAAGATGAAATGCTAAGTTGGGATTATATTATCCTTACTTTCGGCAAGCTTTCTAAAAATGGAAACATTATTAAAAACGTTGTAATATCGTTAAGTAAATCAAAGCGAAATGTTTTGCGTCGCACTTGGAGATTCTAGTATATGATTGTGTATACGTAATAGTGATATATATATATATATATAAAGCGAATTGTTTTGCGTGCACATTGGAATGTTTCTAGTTTCATGATTAGTGTATACGTAATAGTGATTATTATATTATTATATATATCTACATATATATATTTATCATATATATATATACTATATATTATATAATTATATTATATTATATATATATATATATATACAACCTTATATCATCTTACTATATATATCATTTATGTCAACTTATTGCCAGTATATGTTATGTTAAACTTTTAGTCTCAGTGGACGCTATATCTGTCGACCTATATAGGTCATGGTATCGAGACTGTGTATTTTTCTTCGCGCATTGTTGATTGATTGATTGACTTGGCGTCATATTTGCATTTAAAGGTGAGTCTTAGCCTGCATTAAAATTCTTTTAAATGTTTTTGACGTTTAAACACGCGCGAAGGGGATACATCGTTTGTTTGATAAATCGAACACATATGATTTTGTTGGTATGCTGGAAACCGATCTTATGAGATTGTATTCCACATAACTCAGGTGCGGGATCAATTGTCGTAATAACGTATCCCCCTATATTTCATTTGAAAAGGTTGTTATTGCCTTCGTATACCATATGGATAAGAGGCTCCAGGTTAAACGCTAATGAAAAATATTTAAATAGATCTATTGGGTTTTGACAACCCTGATCTTGGCGTTTTTGAATCCTTGTGATCACCCTGTTCACAACGGACATTTTGTTATTAGAACATTAGTACGGTATTATGACAATACTACCTTGTTTGGGCACATTTTAGCATAAGAAAAAACATTCCATACCTGTTTTGTTAACGGAATACCTGGTGTCATAAGCTTTATTGCGTGAAAGAAAAGAAGTTGCTAATACATTGCATTTGTTGCTTGGTTTTCCCGGAGAGTAACTTAATCAATGTGTTCAAATGGTTTTTTACTTTTTGATTTAATTTAAATCTATGAATTTTAGTCCAAATCTTTGTTGTTGTCGTTTTTAAAACTTGTTATTTTCACAGGTAAAAAAGGTTGAAGGCAACGTGGCGTGGTGGTAGTCGACCAACCATGCGTGTGGTGATGGATTTTTATGGAATGACTTCTTGTGTGTTACAGGTCTTTCAAAAAAAACAATATCTCATTTAGGTGTTTAAAACAATGTCTTTTATTTGAATAACTATGTTTTTCATGGGTTGTAATGACGGTGGTTTCGATTTGGGCGGACCTAAATGACCGCTCTTTTAACTCTTATAATTAATTTTGGAACAACATGTTTGGTTCAACCAGGAAACGTTTTTGATTGTATATAGTTTTCTCATAAATATGTTAGTGTGAAGGGAATGCTACTTTATGATAACACCAATTTGCTAATTTTTGACTAGCAATATGATTGTCCTCTGGGATAGCGGAGGTGTTAATCTTTGTCTTAGGTAATGGTCGAGGGGAATAAAGGGTCCATTAGCAAATTATTTATTTTTTTTTTTTTTCTTGCACCTAGTCTTATTTGCTTTCGTAAATTTTATTTAACATAGAATTTTAATTCCCTTTCCTATTCATTAACTTATGCGGTTTAAACTAGCGTAGAATAAGGTTGTGTACGGGCATGCATGTCTTTATTCTGTCATTACGGCCATGTATATGATTGTCTCAGCAATGCGGTTGATCTCGGTTATATTTACTATTGGTGAACTGTCATTTAGAAGATCCACTACCTTATATCATTCTTATCCTAAACCCATGCGTTTAAAACTCGAATAAAAGGTTGTGATCGACCACACCATGTCAATATTCATATGTTATAACGGTCCAATGTAGTGGCTGCTTCAAGCACTGCCTTGTTAGTGTCGGTGCATTTTGGTTTTGAAGAGATTATAGACTTGATCTACCACTAAGCACTGATAATAAAAACCTATTTTAATTTATTAACATTATTATCCTCCTAGCTCTTAGTAGGTAGCGGGATTTAAACTTGTGTATCCTTGCAAGTCATATGATAGGATACTCGTCTAGATCCGAGCAATTTAAACGCGACCCATTAGTTCATGTTTCACATACCGCTTCATGTTTAGTGATTTGAGTGTTTTCATCTTCCTATTTTCGTGAGCGTGTTTGGTTAGTGTACTTGTAATAAAATCAATATAATATGCTAAAAAGGAAATACAAACTTAGGGTTACAATTTTCACATAACTTATAAAAGGCTACTTGAGGAACAAGTATGATTCAAGTGGCGGGGATATTTAATGAATCAAATAAACGTTACTTTTTTAGCATCATTTATACCTATTGTACTCTTCAACCCATCTTTTTATATAATTTATTACAAAGAAGTATTTACTTGATAGTTTGTATTTAAGGATTGCAGTAATTATGGGAGTACTTGGTTGAAGATAGCTAAAAAGGCACGCATTTGGAGCTTAAACGAGAAATATGAAGATCTATTGTTCTGACAACTAATACGCCGGACTCCATCAAGGAAGATCGGGTATTTGTGCCTATCCATTCACTACTAAGACCACGAGGAAACCAAGTTCCAATATTGTCGATATCCAGGATTAAGACCAAGCGCAGTATTTCAAGCCTTATGGAAATAAAAATATCTCTGGAAGATATCGAACGTCGCAACTATAAGGCTCCACTAACTCATAATAGTAATCCCGTTACGCCGATAATCGACACGAGCCAAAGTCTTCCTCTCCGATACGCCGTATCGGACCATTTTCTAGAACCTTATAAATAGAAAACTCAAAAACGAGTTTTAAACGGCGTGTTAATAATATTTTCGTTACCTAAACCATATAAAATGTCAATCTTTTAAGAAATGAATAAGAGCAACCGAATAGGGTCTCATGCAGACAGTATATCAATTCTCATAGGAAACAACCAACTTGTAATCTCCTTATACTCTATATAACTCAGTTCAGTTTTTAGGTTATCTTTGGACTTAACTCAGCTTAGATTTACCTATGGGCCAACATTATTACTATTCATAATTGATCTTACACTATGACGTAAATTGAAGGCTTATATATATATACCTCATCAAGGGTTAATTAGCCATTATTTTGAGTTATGTATAGTTTTGTTTGTTTTTTCTTGAATTGATACTATTTTTTTTGTTGATTTGATTGTTTATGTTTCACTCAAACTTTATATTCTGTTTACGTGCGCTCTTTTTATACGCAGACATATTATTTAACTGGATCTAGATGCATACGGACCAAGTAATTCCATAGCATGTTGGGATAGATCTCGCTTTTTAGTGTTGTCTATACATCTTAGAAATAGGGCTAGTAAACAAACCCGGACACCAAGAGAACACCAGAACCGGAGCTAGTGGTCTGTCTCCGTTCATTTAATTTTTTAACGGACAATAAAGAATTTGAACGATCCTTTCCCACAATATACACGGAATTCGAAATTTTCTTTGTTCATGGTGCGTCTTTATCTATATAGGATAAATTTGTTGTTCGTGGTCATTTAATAATTCGTTACATTAAGATATCTAAATGAAATTAAGAGAGGTCTGTGTTTTCGTTAATCTCCACTAAATCAATAATATGCGTTCACATTTAGTATAGGTTAGAGTTTATTATTTATGCTTTGGGTGATTTTTAGTTGCTTTTGAGGGTATCATTGTTAGTTATTTATTTTTATGGTTTGGGTGTTAAATAAAAACTCCACAAACTAGCTCCTAACTATACGTGGAATTATTATTTTGTTGGTTCTTGTACGGTGTTTGGGGGAGTTTTCTCTGTTCTAATGGGGGTTTTGCTATTACTATTATTAAAAAAATTCATATCAAAACGCACATAATACAAAAATAAATGTACATACAAATACGTATAAACGTTAATACACTTGATTGATAAAACTTGGGACGTTCATTATCATGATTAAATTAATGGAACCATATTACTAACTTAGTGGTGTGGTTTGTAGTTTGAACATTTTTAATTACTCCTCCGTTCAAGAATTTATTAAATTTAATGTTCAATAGGTGAAGGTTTCACAATTTTTATATTTAATAATGAACAACTTAACACAGAAACTTTTTAAGGACGGTTCATGAAATGTCCTCATTTGATACCGTTGCAATTTCATTTAACAGCCACTTTCATCTAGCTAATAGGATATACAGGATAAATGACCTATCTAGATGCCCACTGATTCGTCGAGCTTAAGTCTAGACCGCCAAAATCCTACAAGTGTCCCTGGGGTTAATTTTATTTAAACGAGTAGATGTTCTCAGATTTACATATAGTTAATACATGGGTTCCGTGGAACTACTGTGTAATGATTGCACATTAAGCAGTAAGTCAGGGTTAAAAGGGGTCTTTCATTATGAGTTAGGAGCTTTAACAAGATAACCATTGTTAAGCAGTAAGTGGGTAAAGTCTTCATGAGTTAGGGTTTAACAAGATCACCATTGCTTTAATCCCTAAGATAGATTATAATCAGCAAATAAGGATGCTTTATGCGGATGCGTTTAATTGTGACAGAATTCTACGTGTCTAGGTTTAAGGAAGAGTATCGCCTTAATGATAAGAATGACATGCCGCCTCGAGATAAGTAATCATTGCACTAAATAAACAAACCAATGTTCTGATTGGATTAATAATGATTAATACAGTTTTCTTATATTTGGCTAGACCGCTCTTTTATCTTTTATTAATTTGTTTGCGTGTGTTTTAGTGTCTTAAGTTGATTTTAGTCACCACAAAACCCGTGCCAGTCTCTCAGGCTGAAAACCCCCTTTTCTGTTAGATTTAGGATTAACATAGGTTTAGCATAGGTTTAACATAGAATAGAATTAACTTAGTTTAGATAACCAAACTATTAATAAATTGAAATATTGTTTCTCACTCTTAGTGATCGACCCCCTACTTACTACGAAACTACCACCGATCGGGTACACTGCCCGTTAAAGTGTTGTTTTTGGTTAAGTCGGCAAAACATAAATTTAAAACTTGAAATCATAAAATTAACACCACACAACGACACATCAGATGTATATAAGAAAATAAGTAGAATGAAAGTATGAGAAGTTAGTGTGAATCTTGAGTGTATGAAGATCATAATGAACACAATCTAAACCATATTCAAACCCTTTTTGTTTGTTACTAATCCTAAACCCTTGCCAACACTTGTAATTCATGCTCCAAAAATCAAAACCAACTTGTATAATATTGTGGTGGTAAGGCCGGATGTTAGAGAGAAAGAGAGAAGAATAATTGTGAATTGTTTGATTTGTGAGGAAAGTATTAGAGCTCTAGTCTTTTAACTAGGATGGGAAGTGACTTAGGCATGCTTGTGCCGTGTGTTTAGAATTAAAGAAAAGGAAAGAAAAATGTTGGAGCTTACTTTCTTATTATCCAAGAGTTCATGTGCTTTTAAGGTTAATTATATAAAAATCTAATAACACATGTGTGTAAATAACAAAGGGAGCCAGTTATAGTTAATGATCTAGAAGAAGTTTTTATAAAAATTTGAGTATTGGGTAAAATTGTGGGTATTTGTTGAAGTAAAGAAAGGTGATGGTGGTTCCATGTATGCATACATGCAAATTATTGTTAAACGTAAACATTTTACGTAACGTATAAAAATAAAATATGAAAAGTTATAAATTACCTTCGTAAATATAATATAACACTTATTTGATGTAAACTTTTATTTGTTTGATGTCGGTTTACGTTGATTGTTGTTATTTA
Source organism: Tanacetum coccineum (assembly GCA_026074375.1). NCBI lineage: Eukaryota > Viridiplantae > Streptophyta > Magnoliopsida > Asterales > Asteraceae > Tanacetum > Tanacetum coccineum. Next base: position 6,233 of record BQNB010009331.1, on the reverse strand, counting down.
GTTTACGCGATTTAACTAAACGGTTAAAATTAAAAGTAAACGCGTAAAAATAAAAAATAAATAATTAAGTTTATTGACGTAAAATTGTCCTGAAAATGCGTATTGTTACACCTTAGGATACGATAATCCTAAGTGCGTAGTGTCTTTAATGTGTCGAAAGATACGCTTAATCGCTCCAAGATGAGAGGTTTTGAGATCCTCTTGGAAGCGTGCACAAAGGCATACACTAAACATGATATCGGGCCTACTTGACATTAGGTATAATAAACTGCCTATCATGCCCCGATACTTAGTACTATCTACGGACTCACATTCTTCGTCTTTCGTGAGTTTTGTATCCGAGAACATGGGCGTTTTCATTGGTTTATAATCTTTTACGTCAAATTTCTTAAGCATTTATTTAATATATTTAGATTGATTAAAGAAGATGCCATCTTTCATGTAACATTTCGTATTTTCATGGTCAATATTAAATCTTGACTTCGTTCCTATTTTACTCTTGGATAAAATTTTGTGTTTCGCTTCTTAGCCAATTTGGTAAAAATCCGCGTTTTAGCTATTTGCAAGCCGTGCTTAGGATTTATATCTGTTTAAGCGTTCTAAAAAGTTAAAAATTCTATAATGTGTCTCTAGAGTTAAAAATTACTAGATGGTTGTTTCGGTATGGTTGTACACAGATCGATGGATTGCGCGACTATATCGATTATGATTCCCTATTTTGTCTTCCATATGCACCAACTTTAGTTAGGAGGCTCCTTAATGTTTCATGTCCAAGTGGATCAACCAAGACTACAAGTGTATGTCAACCTTTTTACATGATAAGTAAACTTTTCATGAGGATTAGCCAATGAAATTTATAAAATGACATGTGAAAGAGCACATACAGTCAGTGGCGTTTCTAAGTTACTAATCGGCTTGAAAATAAATATTTGAATTACCTGGTCACATAATTCTAAAATATTTTCAATTAAGCATTTTAAAAATTAGGAGCATAAGCAGTGTGTTCTAGTAACTGAGATATGATTTTGGATTCGAAACTATAAGGGTTCGTCCATTGGTTTATTATAAAGGAATATCGTCCCATGGAAACCAGATGATTTCTGAATCAAAACACGAATACGGTACCACTAACACCACGCATCACCATATACCACTCAAGATTTCAGCATACGAACTCAAAATCCTCTACACTATCCCTACCAACAACCCACATATGACAAAACTGTCAAATTATTAGAAAGCATATATATAATATACTCAATGTTCACAACACACCATATCCTTCGACTACATTTTTATGATATAAGCAGATAAATAAACTTACCTGTAAATTAGCATGATATGTTCTTATGTATACCCACTCAAAGAATATGACTTTTTTTTGCTTTTGAAATAAGCTTTGAGACTAATCTGAAACTTAACCAGTCCCACTTCACATTCCAAAGGTGAAGAAATGGTGTTGGGAAAATGCTCAATAGGTAAAATGGCCATTTATTTAACACAAAAAGCTGTCTATTACAGCAGTACCAAAAAAAATGTGTTAATACTATTATATAAATTTCTTAAGAATTAGAAAATATCGGCTAAATCTAAAAACCCAAAAAAATGGTAAATACAGAAATAAAACAGTCATATGTTTTCTTCTGTTCATTATGAATCTCAAAGTCATTAAGTCGTTCTAATTGTCAAGCAACCTTAATATTTATCTAAGGTTCATAAGATGTTGGGATCCTATATCGTGTCATGAAGTATACTGGATTACTATTGGTCTTGGTAGTTTAGGTGGTGGCTCTGAACTTTTCATAATGTCTTTACTTGCACTACGGTATATATACTGATAACCTTATGCACATGTGCACTCCACATTGGTTTTACCAATCATTATTTAGCGAATCAAATATTTTGTTTTTATTCTTTTAGGTGTGGTACCCTTGTAAATGTGCCTTTAAGAGTTAAGCCAAGTAAAGTTGATGCAAATGTAAAATGCACTTTATTTGTTCTCCCTTTTCCCTCATACATGCAGCAATTCTCACTTTAGTATTCAATAATAAGGTTGCAACTTTTTATTTTTGGCCAACTTTCATATGATTAATAGGTACAATTTGTTGTTGTTGTTGATTTAATCCACAGTGTCATCTTATTTTGTAGTCTTGTGCAGTATAGCACAAATTTTTATAGGATGACAAATATTTTAGCATCATTAGAATGTGTAGATTGCACTTCAACCTTTGTAAAATATTTGTGGACCCAAAGCCAATATCATTTATGTTGGCCACATAACAAGTTATTTTAGGATGAGTACCGTGAAGACTTTAAGGGTATATATGTGTATACTAAATGCGTAAATCAAATCAGTGTAGAATGTACGCAAACTCAAACCTATTTGGTATTCCTGTGTTTTTTCTCTTCTACTTCCAGTTTCTGTGATATGATATTAGTTGTTAGATATGACGGAATAAGAAAATTAGGTTTACTATGATAAGAGAAGTTGTGAACTCATTGAAGTTTAAGTAGTCAATGGTATGAAGAAGTTGGAAGACCCAAAATTTATATCTATGCTTAAGCCTCCTAGATTGCTTTATCCAATAAAGTTAGATTAGAATTGTAATATTAATGGTTTCGGTAATCATGTTTAGTTTTGTAGTTATAGAAAACAAACAAAAAGTATTTCGAGTTAGCCAACCATTTTCCCCGTTCATGTTCTAACCGCACAACACTTACATGTTTTAACCCGTTACCATCCCTGTTTATTTTATTATGACCCTACAAGAGGCCTTAGATGTTGCATCTACATGTTAGTTATATGGTGAGTTTAAGCAATAGATGAGATTTTATATAAAACTAACTGCGTGTTATTTTCCTAAGTTTTAGAGAGCGATACTTGTCATTTGTTCTCTTTGAATCAGTCCAAAAAAAGGCAGAGAATCTAAATTTTGAGCCTTGAACGCAAACATGTTATTATGATGGCTTTGTGTTAGCCTATAAAGAGGAACCATGTCGACTTATTAAAGTTATTTTGTAAGTGATGCTGCTTTTTTGCTTCTTGGGGCACTTTGTTCTATTTCTAATCCTGTTATGTTGGAGCATGTTTATTTCAAGTGTTATATCATGTTAATTATCTCCTATTCTGCAGGAATTATGTTTTTTGCTTGGAGTAAAAATGGTGGTTGTTGTCTGTCGTTAACACATCACAACTTCCCTTCGATTACATCGTATCAATGAAAACTTGCACTTTGTTTGATTAGTTAGAAACCAACATGTATGTGTGGGGATTGATGTATGAGCTAATGTTGAAGTAATAATAATTAACTTAATTAAATGCTTCTGCATCTAATAAGTTGACTATTTTGCTAGCAATTTGGTTTCATCATTGATGTATGAGCTACTGTTGAAGGTAAGAATGATTAACTTAATTAAAAGCTACTACCTTTAATTAGTTGACTGTTTTGTGAGCCGAGCCAGTTGAGATAAACACTGCTTTGGCTCAGTTATGGACTCTGATGTTCTGCATCTATATCGGAATTTTGCTCATTGTTTGGGTCTTTTCAAGGAGTTTACATGGCTGATGTAAGACTGTTGTTTCAAACACAGTTTTTTGAGTTATAAATTCAAAATATAAAACTAATAATGCTAGATTTTAAGGTGTTTTTGGGCTGCTGCCAAACAACACGTTTTAATGGTTTTATGATTTGCGTTAAAACTACAATTATAAGGTTGTTTAAGTCACCTGCAAAACAACTGGAGTTTGTATCTAACATATAGAAACTAAAGGTGATTTTTCTCCAAGACTTCTTAATACAATACCATTTTGTATGCTATTACAGTTATGGAGACTTTAAGAGGAGATCAAACACATGTAACCAAAGTAATATATATCAGGTTTTCTTTATACTACTCGCTACTATTCCGTACTAGTTTCGTCAGCTACAGGTAACTTACCTTCACACGCATGTTTATCAAGTTGTATGGTAACTTTTAGGCGCCAATACGCCAGAAGCAATGAACTCAAAGGAGTGGAACGATTCTTTAAATACTTTTCTCAGGCAAGTTGTTGGGAAACAACCTTTATTTTCATTCTCGAGGACTTCTTTTTCTGGCATGCTCTAAGTTTTTCTTCACGGAAGTACCAGTAAGTATGAGATCTTTAGCCACATCGCTATCGTTTGCATCGTTGGCAATGGGGTACTACTAAAGCAGCGTTATAGTGTCAATTCTGAACAGGGCAACAGGAGAGAAGAGATGGTTCACCTGTACCAACTTAAACCATTACAGATTGGAGAGATTTTACTCGCTAATGTGCGCTTTGAGTGCACTCAATTTCCTTCATTATTTGTTTTGGGCTAATCGCTACAAGTACAGGAGTGCAATCTTGAATCATCAACTACAATAAAGAGACTGTGGCAGCTGAGAATAGATGGAACTAACTGATTCATACATACATGACATCTATTTACAATTCTTGTCAATAGTGGTATTTGTTTAGGGGTGTGAAACATGATACAGATATATACATAGCAAGGTTAACAAAGTCATCAAAATGTGTTACCACGCCATTGAGAATAACCCTGAAATACTTAATTCTTTTTACTTGTAGTAGTAACATTAAAAACTAAGACCCGTGTCTAACACACATATGTGCAGTAGTTACGCTGATACAAACATTAAAACACATCGTCAAGGAATTAACTTTGAGCTATAACTTCGAGTATAACATTGACTCCGGTGTGGTAACGTCAATTTCTAAGGCTCGAAACTGAATTTACATGAAAAAGAAAATCTGAGCAAAAAAGTAGTGTATCAAACATCTCCTGTTTTGATATTTGGTTTCTTTGTAATTACACCCATTTTGAGACATAAGCTGAGATTCTACATCTTTTAACCTTGTGTCTGAAAATTATATCTATCCGGTTATATAAGAAAGCTCATTGATTATTCTTTTGTATCCCACTCTTTTGCTAAACATAGTGAAAACATATGGCACTCTTACAACTCATCAATAGTACGTATTTAAATACTGATGAAGAGCCACGTAAATGCAACATATTCAACTTGTATTGAACAATATATATATTTATATTCATCCAAAAAGTCCGAACACGTGTGGTACATTTTCTTATATTTTACGATGTATAAAAATAGATTTATTTTGCAAATGCTTTATAAGATATAAATAACTTATAATTCAACTAATATAAATGAATTACAATGTATAATTTAGGGTATACATGTGACCCATGAGGCGGGCTATGCAATTACGGTTAGTTTATTTCTTCAGAGGCCGGCATGGGCAACTATATATCGTTGTCTCATTGGTCAAGAGCAGAAGGGTTTGAAGATTCTATGTTGTGATAGAGATGGTAAATACTCAAATTCAACGACAAATGTCGTATATAAAGAAGCTTTATTTCAAATTTGGAACTGAAGAATATACTTTTTAATTAATAGCGGATAATTTATTAACTTCTATGTCCTCTTATTGTATTACAATTCATTCCTTTTTGTTTGTTATTAACTGTATATAATTTTACAATGTTCGTAATTCATTAACCGTTACTTATTTATGTCTTGAATATGGTTTTAAATAGCAAAATTTATGATGTCCTCGGTTGATTGGGAAGCATCATTGGGAGGGAGTAGCCTGGTGTTTAGTGGTGTATTCGATGGCAGAGGATATTTGCGGAAGCACGTGCTATAACAAAGTCTGAAGAGCTAAATTTTTCCGAACATTTTGGACCATCAGTCTGTTTTTAGCTAATAATTGTTAATTTAATAATTTGACATGCTACGCATAAAACATGAATCCTAATTGACCCCTTAGATGTATCATGTATGTTCTTGTGGATACTTTATTAACTTTTATGTTCTCATATCGGATGAACATACGTTATATTTCGTTTATAATGCATTCAATAAATAAATTGATATGTTTTTAATCGATGTACATTTACTTAATTTTTTGCATCGATATTCACAAAACAAGCCCGCCCATCGGGCGGGCCTTGCAACTAGTACACACACACACACACACACACACACATATATATATATATATAGATATATATATATATATATATATATATATATATATGTATGTATGTATATATATATATGTATATATATATATATATATATATATGTATATATGTGTGTGTGTATATATATATATATACAGTAGAAACTCTATAAAATAATACACTTGGGACCACCAAAATTTATTAATTAAAAGAGTTATT